>ML411506.1:0-36919 GCA_005239525.1 Nicotiana knightiana
AAGGAATATTTCTACTAAAATAGTATAACATTTGAGTGTGGTCAAAAATTAGTTGTTCACATACATAATATGACTGAGTGTAAATAATAAGTAAACACAGTGAGGAATAGCAGTAAAAGCCCCCAAGGGGTCCAAATACATAGCGCGAGGCCCAAATACGACATTTCGCCCAAAACATAGTAATATCTTTAATACATGAAATATCATATGATTTAGAATTCAATACGCAACTCAATAATTGCCACGGGCCAGACCAAGTCACAATCCCCTATCAGTACATGCCAGACACTCATCATCTAGCATGTGCGCCACTCCAAAAATAGTGAGAAAATACAAAGTCCGGGGTTTCATACCCTCAGGACAAGATTTACTGTCATTACTTACCTCAAACCGGCCCAAATACTAATCCGTGATGCTATTGCCTCTTGAATCGGCTCCCGATTTCTCCGAATCTAACCAAAACATATTAATATCATCAATAAATGCTAAGGAGACGAAACTCATTCGAAAATTATCAAAATTAAGCACAAATCCCGAAATTGACCAAACTCGACCCCTAGGCCCACGTCTCGGAATTCGATAAAAATCAAAAAACTAGAAGCCTTATACTCCCAAGATTCTATACATATCAAGAACATCAAAATCGGATTGCAAATGGCCCCTCAAACCCCCACTCGAGTCTCCAAATCATAAGCCCTAATTTCCTATTTTTTGGGTTTAAATCCCACTAATTTCAGGTCTAATTACTTAGAAATCAACACAGGATCGAGTATTGAGTTCAAAAATCGTACCTCCAGACGATTCCCTTCGATTCCCTCCTCATCCCATCTCAAAAAGCTTCAAACCCGATAAAAAATGGTGAGAAATGGGCTAAAAATCGCGAAGGTGGGTTTATATACTTTCTGCCCAGATCCTTTTATGCGAACGCGGCCGACTCCATGCGTCCGCGTAGGATAACCGTGCCTGGCACCAAAAATGCCTTTCGTGAATGCGTCCGTAGCTTCATGAATGCAAAGGGTTACCAATCTACTCCTCCGCGAACGCGGACCCCCACACGCGAACGCATAGACCGAAACTTGGGGGGAGGGGTCCTCCAACAGCCTACTACACGTCGCGAACGCGACCCACTGAGCGAGAACGCATAGAATTTTGTGTTCTACTCCCCGCAAACGCATAGCACAAAAATCCAAGCTCCACTAGTTGCTCTTCACGAACGTGAAACCCTATCGCGAACGCGAAGAACAAGAAATCTCTCCAACCACACCAGCAAATTATGCTATCTTTTCAAGGTCCGAAATGATCTGATAACCACCTAAAACTCACTCGAGGCCCTCGGGACCTCAATCAAACATGCCAACACATCCCATAACCTTATTAAAACTTAGTCGAGCCTTCGAAACACTCAGAACAATGCCAAAACACCAAATTCACCTCGGATTCAAGCCTATGAACTTAGAAATATCTAAATTTCGCCAATGATGCCGAAACCACCCAAAACACGTCCGATTGACCTGAAAATTTGCAACATATCCAAAATGACACTAGGAACCCGCTCCAACTTCCAGAATTCTATTCCGACCCCGATAGCCTATTTTCCACTGCCAACCGGAAATCGCCAAAAACTCTATTTCGACATTTCAAGCCTAATTCTACTCCGGACATCAAAACCACATTCCGAACACACTCCTAAGTCCCAAACCACCTAACGAAGCTATCCGAGCCATAAAATCCACATTCTGAGGTCGTTGGCCAATAAGTCAACTCTCGGTTGACTTTTCCAACTATAAAGCCAATTTAAGAAACTAAGTGCCTCAATTCTCACCATGACCACTCCGAACCCGAACCAACCGACTCAACACAACATAATTAGGCTAAGCAACACACGATAAAGCAGAAACGGGAGAAACATGGCTAAATCTCACGGAACGACCGTCCGGGTCGTTACATTCTCCCCCTCTTAAACAAACGTTCATCCTCGAACGGGTCTAGAAACATACCCGGAGCCTCAAATAAGTGAGGATATCTGCTCTGCATCTCCCGCTTGGTCTCCCAGGTGGCCTCCTCCATCGGCTACCCTCTCCACTGGACTTTCACTGAAACTATATCCTTAGACCTCAACCTTCTGACCTGACGACCCAAAACAACCACCGGTTCTACCTCATATGACATATCACCCTCAAGCTGAACCGTGTTGAAGTCCAAAACATGAGACGGGTCACCAACAAACTTCCGAAGCATGGAAACATGAAATACCAGATGAACACTCGATAAGCTGGGTGGCAAAGCAAGTCTATAAGACACCTCTCCAACTCTCTGAAGCACCTCAAAAGGCCCAATGAACCGGGGACTCGACTTACCCCTCTTCCCAAACCGCATAACACCCTTCATGGGTGACACCTTCAGAAGCACCTTCTCCCGAACCATGAAAGACAAATCTCGGACCTTCCGGTCCGCATAACTATTCTGCCTAGACTGCACCGTGCGAAGCCGCTCCTGAATCAATTTCGCCTTATCTAACGCACCTTGCACCAAGTCTGTGCCCAATAGCTTAGCCTCACCTCGATCAAACCAACAAATCGGAGATCTATACCTCCTAACATATAAAGCCTCATACGGAGCCATCTGGATACTCGACTGATAACTGTTATTATATGCAAACTTCGCGAGTGGAAGAAACTGGTCCCATGAACCCCTGAAATCAATGACACATGCACACAACATGTCCTCCAGAATCTGAATAGTGCGCTCTGACTGTCCGTCTGTCTGAGGATGAAATGCTATGCTCAACTCGACCTGAGTACCCAACTCTCTCTGCACGGCCCTCCAAAACTGAGATGTGAACTGAGTACCTCTTTCAGAAATGATAGAAACTGGAACACCATGCAACCGGACAATCTCCTGGATGTATATCTCAGCTAACTGCTCCGATGAATAGGTAGTACCAACAAGAATGAAGTGCGCGGATTTGGTCAGCCGATACACAATAACCCATATAGCATCGAACTTCCTCGAAGTCCGTGGGAGCCCATCTACAAAGTCCATGGTGATCCGCTCCCACTTCCACTCCGGAATATCCAACCTCTGATGCAACCCACCTGGCCTCTGGTGCTCATACTTGACCTGCTGGCAGTTGAGACACTGAGCTACGAACTCAACAATACCCTTCCTCATCCGCCTCCACCAGTAATGCTGTCTCAGATCTTGATACATCTTCGCAACACTGGTATGGATGGAATACCGTGAGCTCTGGGCCTCTACTAGAATCAACCCTCGAAGCCCATCCATATTAGGCACGCATATCCGACCCTGCATCCGCATAACCCCATCATCTCCAATAACTACATCCCTGGCATCACCTCGTTGAACCCTATCTTGAATAAAGATCAAGTGTGGGTCATCATACTGGCACTCTTTGATCCGGTCATAAAGAGAAAACCTGGAGGCTACACAAGCCAATACCCGGGAGGGCTCTGATAGGTCCAATCTCACCAACTGACCCGCTAAGGCCTGAACATCAAATGCTAAGGTTCTCTTTGCTGCTGGAAGATATGCTAGACTCCCCAAACTCTCTGCTCTGTGACTCAAGGCATCGACCACTACATTGTCCTTCCCCGGATGGTATGAGATAGTGATATCATAGTCCTTGAGAAGCTCCAACAAGCTCCTCTGACGCAAACTCAGATCCTTCTGCTTAAACAGATGGTGCAGACTACGGTGATCAGTGAAAACCTCACAATGCACCCCATACAACTAATGACGCCAAATCTTCAAGGCGTGAACAATGGCTGTTAGCTCGAGATCATGCACTGGGTAATTTTTCTCATGAGTCTTCAACTGGCGTGAGGTGTAGGCAATCACCCTACCCTCCTGCATCAAAACACAACTGATGTCTATCCTCGAGGCATCACAATATATGGTATAAGAACCTGAAGATGATGGCAATACTAACACTGGAGTTGAGGTCAATGTAGCCTTGATCTTCTGAAAGCTCTCCTCACACTCGTCCGACCACCTGAACGAAGCAACCTTCTGGTTCAATTTGGTCAAGGGCGAAGCAATAAAAGAAAATCCATCCACAAAGCGACGGTAATACCCCGCCAAGCCAAGGAAGCTCCTAATCTATGTAGCTGAGGACGATTTGGGCCAACTTTGCACCGCCTCTATCTTCTTCGGATCAACCTGAATACCCTCACTGGACACCACGTGCCCCTAGAAAGCTACTGAGCCAAGCCAAAACTCACACTTGGAGAACTTTGCATAAAGCTTATCCTCCCTCAATCTCTGTAAAACCACTCTCAAATGCTAGGCGTTCTCCTCTTGGCTACGAGAGTACACCAGGATGTCATCAATGAACACAATAACAAAGGAATCCAGATACGGCTGAAACACGCTATTCATCAGATGCATGAACGTTGCTGGGGCATTGGTCAGCCCAAAAGACATCACCATAAACTCATAGTGACCATAACGAGTCCTGAAAGCTGTATTGGGAATATCAGAATCCTGAATCTTCAGCTAATGATACCTGGATCTCAAGTCAATATTAGAGAACACACTGGCTCTCTGAAGCTGGTCAAACAAATCGTCAATACGAGGCAAAAGATACTTATTCTTGACTGTAACCTTGTTCAACTGCCTATAGTCAATACATATTCTCATGGAACCATCCTTCTTCTTCACAAACAACAGTGGTGCACCCCAAGGTGACACACTAGGACGAATGAACCCCTTATCTAGGAGTTCTTGAAGCTGCTCTTTCAATTCCTTCAACTCCACTGGTGCCATACGATAAGGTAGAATAGAAATAGGTTGAGTGCCTGGCACCGGATCAATACCGAAATCAATATCCCTGTCAGGTGGCATGCCTGGCAGGTCTGTAGGAAACACGTCCGGAAAGTCACGGACCTACAGGCCATACGATAAGGTGGAATAGAAATAGGCTGAGTGCCTAACACCAGATCAATACTGAAATCAATATCCCTGTCAGGTGGCATGCCTGGCAGGTCTGCAGGAAACACGTCCGAAAAGTTGCGGACCACAGGAACAGAATCAATAGTGGGAATCTCAACACTGACATCCCTCAAAAAATCCAAATACGATAAAAAAAACCCTTTTCTACCATACACTGGGCCTTCAGGTAGGAAATCACCCTACTAGTCACATACTCAATATAACCTCTCCACTCAACCCTCTGAAATCCTGGCATAACTAAGGTCACGGTCTTAACGTGACAATCAAGAACATCATGACACGGAGATAGCCAATCCATGCCCAATATCACATCAAAATCAACATGCTAAGCAACAACAGGTCCACTAGGGTCTCCAGACCCCCAATAGACATCATACATGACCGATACACGTGCTCCACAATAATAGTGTCGCCCACCGGAGTCGGCACATGAACAGATGTAACTAAAGAATCATGGGGCATATCCAGAAAATGGGCAAAATATGATGAAACATAGGAATACGTGGAACCAGGGTCAAATACGGCCAAAGCATCTCGGTGACAAACTGAGACAATACCTGTGATCGCTGCATTGGAGGCCATAGCATCTGGCCTGGTTGGAAGTGCATAAATACGAGCCTGACCTTCACCTGCACGACCTCCCACTCTAAGGCGGCCACTAGTTGTCTGACCCCCACCCCTAGCTGCCTGGGCGAGTGGTGAAGCAACTGGAGCTTAAGTCGAGGGCTGAACCCTCTGCTGAGAAGACCCACCAAGGCGACGAGGCCAGTGCCTCCATACATGTCTAAACTCTCCACACTCGAAACAACTCCCTATAGCTGGAGACGGGGACTGAAAGGAACCCCTGTCACCAGAATAGCCACTAGAAGAACCATGCATAGAGGAACCCCGAACTGATGGTGCTCGAGATATACTCTGGGCTGGAAGGGCACTGAATGAAGAACGACCCGAATGAGAACTACAGGGACCATGCCCCGAAGATGCACCACCATAGGCTGGGTGGACTGGCTGAGGAGGCCTGAATGAATGACCTCTACCATGCTGAAACTGTCCTTTGGAAGGAGCACCGCTGAAACTACCAGATCCACGAGGCCTCTTGGCCTCCCTCTTCTCTCGCTCCTGGCGGTGAAATAACTCAATATTTCGAGCCACATCAACAACCTTCTCGAAAGTAGCACCTGAAACTCTCTCTCTAGTCATCAGAATATGGAGCTGATAAGTGAGGCCATCACGAACCTCCTAATCCTCTCTCTCTCTCAGTAGGAACCAACTCTGTGGCATGAAGGGCTAGCTCAGAAAACCTCATCTCATACTGCGTCACTGTCAACTCACCCTGGCGCAGCTGCTCAAACTGCCTACGCAACTCCTCTCTTGAGATTGGGGAACATACTTCTCTAAGAAGAGAGTGGAGAACTGCTGCCAAGTAAGGGGTGCTGCACCAACAGGCCTACGCCTCTCATAAGACATCCACCAAGTAAAAGCAGCCCCTGAGAACTGGAAGGTAGTAAACGAGACCCCACTAGTCTCCAGTATCCATGCAGTACGAAGCATCCTCTGACACTTATCCAAGAAACCCTGGGCATCCTCGCCCTTGGCACCACTGAATGTCGGAGGCTGAAGTCTACCAAATCTCTCCAACCTGCTCTGCTCATCATCTGGCATGAATGGAATCACAAAATCCTGAGTTGGGGCAACTGGTTGGGCTGGAACTGCCTCCGGGGTCTGAAGCCCCTAAATAACCTGCTCAGGTGTATGGGCAGCTGGAGTCTGAGTGCCTCCCCCGGCCTGAGAAGTAGCAGCAGTAGAAGAAACAACGACTGCCTATGCAAGAATGGTGCACACAGTCAAAATTTGAGCCAGAGTCTCCTGAAGCCCTGGAATCACAATAGCACTGTCGGTGCCTGTGCGAGTCCCCCTAGAACATCTACGGTGGGGACCTGATACTAAATAGTAGGTGGATCCACGGGTACTACCCCAGTTGCTGCGCGAGTTGCACCCCTCCCTCTGCCACGACCTCGACCTCTCGCTAGTCTAGTTGGTGTCTGGTCACCTTGATCGGTAGCGCGAGTCCTCACCATCTGTGAGGGAATGAAAACAACAGAAGTTTAGTTTCAGGAATCAACAGATTCACACGACAGAATTCAAGAATGTGAGATTTTTCCTAAGGGTTCTGCAGCCTCTCGAAGATAAGTACAAACATCTCCGTACCGATCCGCAAGACTCTGCTAGACCTGCTCATGACGGGTGAGTCCTATGTAACCTAGGGCTCTGATACACCCTTGTCACGACCCCAAATACGAAGCCGGCCGTGATGGCACATATCATGATACTAGGCTAGCCAATCCACCGTGAAATAACATAGGGACTTTCCCTAAAATTCAAGACTGTTTCATATTCCATAAAACTCTTACGGTTTAACAGTTTAAAACAACAAAATGAATAAAATAGTTAATACACTACCCCAAAACCCGGAGTCAACTGTCATGAGCAATTACAACCAATACAACGTACTACTATTTATTTACTATAACCAGTGCTAGGAAATGATATCAAATAAAAGGATAAGAAGGGAAATAGAGTATGATGCGGACGCCAAACAACTACCTCAAAATCCCGAACAAAGCTCCAAGAGATTGCGAAAACAGCTAGCGCTCAGATCCAACACCTGAATCTGCACATAAGGTGCAGGGAGTAATGTGAGTATACTAAGTCGGTACTAATGAAAGTAAATAATGTCTAAGGCAACAAAGCACGTAAAAGCAGTCATAAATACACAGACATGAACTCCCAGAAAACACAAATACGATGCCTTATAACATTTAAAAGTCAATCTCAGTAAAATATCATTTGAAATGTGCCTTCTCACAAATTTCCATAGAAATCAAGGTAATTTAATATAGAAATGATAGTAATCATAAATAGCCTCTCGGGCAAGAAAACATATTCCATAAATCACCTTTCGGGCATAACATCCCTCAGAATCAGTCACTCAACATGCCTCACCATCACTCGGTGTCAGCCCCTCGGGCAACCTCACAGTCACTCATGCCTCCCAATCACTCATCACTCAGCACTCAACACTCGCACTCAGTAGGTACCTGCGCTCACTGGGGTTGTGTACAGACTCCGGAGCGGCTCCTATATGCCAAGCGCTAATATCAAGCCATCTCGTGGCATAATCACTCAGGCTCTCGGCCTCTCGCATATCATATCAATGTAATATGATGCGGCATGCAGCCCGATCCCATAGCATCCTCACAACATAGGCCCTCGACTACACTCAGTCAGAAATCTCTCAAAAAGCCACTCGGGTTATCAGTAAAACGGGGTACTCGACCCAAAATATAATTTTATATCTCAAAATAGTGTAAATAAGGCTGATTTTCAAAATCAGTTATACATAATATGACTGAGTGTAAATCATAAGTCAAAACAGTGAGGAATAGTAGTAAAAGCCCCCAAGGGGTCCAAATACATAGCACGAGGCCCAAATACGACATTCCGCCCAAAACATAGTAATAATCTTTAAATCATGAAATATCATATGATTTAGAATTCAATACGCAACTCAATAATTTCCACGGGGCGGACCAAGTCATAATCCCCTATCAGTGCACACTACACACTCGTCATCCAGCATGTGCGCCACTCCAAATATAGTGAAAAAAATACAAAGTCCAGGGTTTCATACCCTCAGGACAAGATTTACTGTCATTACTTATCTCAAACCAGCCCAAATACTAATCCGTGATGCTCTTGCCTCTCGAATCGGCTCCTGATTTCTCCGAATATAACCAGAACCAGATTAATATCATCAATAAATTCTAGGGAGACGAAACCCATTCAAAAATTATTAAAATTAAGCACAAATCTCGAAATTGGCCAAACCCGACCCCCGGGCCCACATCTCGGAATTCGGTAAAAATTACAAAACTAGAATTCTTATCCTCCCATGAGTCTATACATACCAAGAACATCAAAATCGGACCGCAAATGGCCCCTCAAATCCCCACTCAAGGGTCTCCAAATCATAAGCCCTAATTTCCCAATTTTTGGGTTTAAATCCCACTAATTTCAGGTCTAATTACTTAGAAATCAACATAGGATCGAGTATTGAGTTCAAAAATCATACCTCCAGACGATTCCCTTCGATTCCCTCCTCAGCCCCTCTAAAAAATCTTCAAACCCGATCAAAAATGGTGAGAAATGGGCTAACAACCGCGAAGGTGGGTTTATATACTTTCTGGCAAGATTCTTCTATGCGAACGCGGCCGACTCCATGCGTCCCCGTAGGCTAACCGTGCCTGGCACCAAAAGTGCCCTTCGTGAACACGTCCTTAGCTTCACGAACGCGAAGGGTTATCAATCTACTCCTCCACGAACGCGGACCCCAACACACGAATGCATAGACCAAAACCTGGGGGTGGGGGGTCCTCCAACAGCCTACTACACATCACGAACGCGACCCACTGAACGCGAACGCATAGAACCTTACCCCAAACCTCCGCATTCGCTCTCTACTCCTCGCGAATGCATAGCACAAAAATCCCAGCTCCACTATTTGCTCTTCGCGAACGTGGAACCCCATCGCGAACGCGAAGAACAAGAAATCTCTGCAACCACACTAGCAAATTGTGCTATCGTTTCAAGGTCCGAAATGATCCGATAACCACCCAAAACTCACTCAAGGCCCTCGAGACCTCAACCAAACATGACAATACATCCCATAACCTTATTCAAACTTAGTCGAGCCTTCAAAACACCCAAAACAATGCCAAAACACCAAATTCAACTCGGATTCAAGCCTATGAACTTAGAAATTTCTAAATTTCGCCAATGATGCTGAAACCACCCAAAACACGTCCAATTGACCTAAAAATTTGCACACATATCCAAAATGACACTACGAACCCACTCCAACTCCCGAAATTCCATTCCGACCGCGATAGCCTATTTTCCACTGCCAACGGGAAATCGCCAAAAAATCCATTGCGCCATTTCAAGCCTAATTCTACTCCGGACTTTAAAACCACATTCTGAACACACTCCTAAGTCCCAAACCACCTAACGACGCTATCTGAGCCATAAAATCCACATTCTGAGGTTGTTTGCCTATAAGTCAACTCTCGATTGACTTTTCCAACTATAAAGCCAATTTAAGAAACTAAGTGCCTCAATTCTCACCACGACCACTCCGAACCCGAACCAAACGACTCAATACAACATAATTATTCTAAGCAACACACGATAAAGTAGAAACAAAGGAAACATGGCTAAATCTCACGGAATGACCGGTCGGATCGTTACACTATGCTTCATATAGGTTTAGGTTAGTTGCCCAGGAAAACATAATTGGCCCTGCATTTTTTCACTTTTGATCGCCCGTCCGCGGCCGCAGACTCAATCGCGGATCCGACCACGGAGTTTTGCCTCTTCACTCCCTTTCATTCGCGAGCTGATTCACGGTCGCGCACCTGGACTTTGCGTTTTTGCTTGCTTTTCTCGCTTCTTTTCGTCCGGGTTAACCTTTGATTGGCCTTCTACATTCATAATGACTCCAAAACACTCTTTAGCTCCCTCCTAGATCCAAAACACACTTTACATGCCTAACTTCACTAAGCAACTTCCCTACTCATCACACCAAGAACATTTTACAATGGTTAACTACATTAGTGTAACATCCACACCTCAAGAGTGGACTCTCCCTAGCCACGCAATGTCCCTAACCGGCTTACTTACTCTAAGTCAGAGGTCCAGACTTACCTCCCTTTCATGAATCAAATGCATGCTCACCACAAACAAAACTCATTCCACAATCAGTAAACTTTACATACACTGAGGAACTTTTAAAAGGAATAAAGTTCACTCACCCTCAGAAATGATATTCTTGTGCCACAGAAAACACACCATAGGCTTGCCCTTAGTGTACTACTCTACTAATTGAGCTCACTCAGTCTAGGATCAAGTAGGACTTTATTTGGATGTAATGTAGGCTGCAGGTTGGGTAGGATATATTTGGATATAAGAGTGACTACACCTCCCTAAGCACTTTAATACATATACTTTAACATTCAGACCCCTTACTTATGTCAAACCAAACTCCACCTTCACATCAATGTTTATTATTCCATACTTTAACAAGTGCTCATGAGAGGTTAGAAGGTTCAAATAGATGGTTAATTCAAATAAATGGGTACGGCTTGTAATGTGGTTGCCAAAGAAACAAGATTACAGGCTCAAAGGGGTTAACTATAGTACATAGTAATTAGGTGGGTTGAGTATGTATATACATGTTTCAACACAGAAATGCCTATATCAATTCCCAGACTAAATAAGACTACCATTTCGCTTTGCACACACACGGGACAAGTTCTAGGCGTTAAATGTCATGCACAGAATACATCAAGCCTTACACACACATGGCACCTAACTCTTTTCAGATTGGGTCATCCGACACTTAGCTTAGAGTACTCATCAAGCTCGTGAAACTCTGTGACTCTCATTTTAAGGCATTCTTACAAGAGTCAACAAATGAGCCTAAGCGTCACATTAAGGTGATCTCTATATTCAAGGCATTACGAAGTTAAGATATCCTATTCTAATTCTGCCCATAGCCCATAAGTTCCTAAAAAAATAAAACTAACTACACCCGATTCAAATAAAACCCTTGGAAAAGAACCGTGATTTAAATAAAAACCAAGGGGGAGTTGATACACTACTACAAAAGAAAATCTTTTTGTTTTATTTTGTTCGACTTTAGTCCCTCAAGAAACCCGTCGAATGATATCCATCGTCGGTCCAAGTCGAAATTGATTTATACAAACGAAACTACAACGCCAACCTATATATAATATACAACCACATAACCCCACTCCACACTTAAAAATATGGCATTTCCCCATGTCATACAAAATAAAGCAAGGTAAGGTAAGGGCAATTCCCTGGTGAATCAGTCCTGGTCGGAGACAGTGCCAGGATCGAGATGACATGTCCGTCTCAGCGCATGCAACCAACCCATGATCTTTTTTTCTGACTTCGCACTTTGGGTGGCTAAGGCGTCAACTCTAGTCCCCAACTCCATGACGGAAGTGCGCAGTCCTACCATGTCTTGTTCTAGGGCTGTCATGCGCGTGCTCCATCTGCCCTGTGATGGTCCTGCCTTCTCTGTTGCTTGTCCCTGTGGGGGTGAGGCATGCCTAGCCTCCTCCTGACTGTCATCACCTTCCTCAGACTCATCAGAGTCATCATTGTCATGTGCCCCATGTGCCACCGGGTCTCTCCCGACAGTCACTTTGTCGGCCTAGAACTTTGCCTCCTTCTTCACCAAGCCATCTGCATTGGGGTTCTCGGGCACCCCTGTTGCTCTACATAATCTAGTGACAAGAGATGGGAAGTAAAACCCATACCTCTTTATTGGTGAGCGCATGAACATCTCCGACTGGATGAGCTGAGCCACATCAAAATCGTGGCCTTGCATAAAGCACCAAATCACTGCCGCTCTTGGGCCATTTACCTCTGTGGTGTTATGGGATGACAACAAACGACTATTGATTATGTATATACAACACTTACCCTCAAAAGTGAGTGATGATGAATGCATGATGCTACCAGGCGCACACCATACTACCTCTCTGCCCGGTACACAAATAGTTTGGAAAAAGAGATTCCATGTGGTGGGTTCTCGCTTGTAAGTCTCACAATAATCTTCAGCCCCATTGAATACCGACAAGCGATACACTCTTCTGATGGAAGCTAGCAAGGCATCCACCCTCATTTGTCTCACAGTGCATACCCTCTCCTCATGTTCGGGGCAGTTGACATAGAAATCCCGAACAAGCATCATGTTACCCTCCTCCGGCTCTTCAAAGAAGATTTCTAGACGGTGCCTGATCAATTCCCGATATATATTCGGGCATTCCACTTGGAGGGTTGACCTATCAATTCCTCTTTCCGGTACAGGCTTTTTTGTAGCCTTCAAACTAAAACGGTCTTGGGCCGCTCTAGAAACAAACCTACTATGATCAAATTGGCTTGCGTTGGCCGGTGCCCGTGCTCTGGATGAACTGCCTTGCCGACTGCACGAGGCTCTAGTAGTGCGTCTCTTCCTTGACGTATGCATTATACCTGGTGTCTGCCTAGTCCGCGGACCAGCTCCGCGGTTGCTTCCCCGGTTATGGATGCTGGGCAGAATACGTCCATAATTTCGCGCCCCAATTCATGCCCAGGTCCGCGGTCATGGACTTGAGGTAGAACACTTGCCAAAATCCGTGTGCGAGTTTGCGGTCCATTTTGCGGCCGCGGATCCAAAACAGTGTAGCACCCAAAATTTGCCGTCAGAGCCGCGGTCCAATTCGCGGCCGCGGATCACCGTCTCCGACCAAATTTTATCTTTTCCTCAAATTTACCTCTGCCTGGGTTAATTTTGGACCCTCGATTCCGTCCGATGCGCACAATTCTTGTCCTGCACACTAGTAGTTTGGTTATTAACGTTCAACATCAAAAGAAAAAAAAGTTAAGAAAATCATGGGTTGCCTCCCAAGAAGCGCCTGAGTTAACGTTGCGGCACGACGATTACAACAATTCAATGGGTTGCCTCCCATGCAGCGCCTGATTTAACGTCGTGGCACGATGCAGGTAAGCACATTTATGGTTCGCTTGACCTTTAAGGCTCGATTAAATGGGTCACTAACACTCCCTTCTCTTCATCCATGCCCACATAATGTTTTAATTTGTGCCCATTGACTCTGAATGCGCGAGAGTCATTCTATGCGGCAATCTATATGGCACCTGTAGGGTATACTTCAACCACACGAAATGGCCCTAACCATCGCGACTTTAGTTTGCCCGGAAATAACCTTAGTCTTGAGTTGTAAAGCAATATCGTATCTCCGGGTTTAAATTCCGCTCAATAATATTTTTATCATGTAACATCTTCATTCTCTCTTTGTACAATCTTGTGCTCTCAAAATCATGATAGCGGAACTCATCAAGCTCGTGCAACTCTGTGACTCTACTAGTTCCCGCAGCATCCATGTCGAGATTCAACTGTTTCAACGGCCACCAAGCTCTATGCTCCAACTCCACTGGAAAGTGACACGCCTTTCCATACACCAACTTGTATGGAGACATTCCAATTGGTGTTTTGAAAGCGGTTCGATAATCCCAGAGTGCATCATCTAACTTTCTCGCCTAGTCCGTTCTAGTGGCATTCATGGTTTTAGTTAACACACTCTTTATTTATTTGTTTGACACTTCTACTTGCCCACTTGTCTGCCGATGATATGGAGTGGCCACCTTGTAGCGTACATCATATTTCTCTAACAACTTCTCGAAGGATCGATTACAAAAATGAGTGCCTCCGTCACTGATTATTGCTCTTGGAGTGCCAAATTGGGTGAATATGTTCTTTTTCAAAAACCCAATGACCCCCTTTGTATCATTGGTAGGGAGCGCTACAGCTTCCACCCATTTGGACTTGTAGTCCACAGCGACGAGTAGGTACTTGTTTCCATATGAACTTACGAAGGGCCCCATGAAATCGATTCCCCATATATCGAACACTTCGACCTCCTGAATTAGGTTCATAGGCATCTCATGTCACCGGGAAATATTCCCGGTTCACTGGCATTCATCGTAGCCTTTTACCCATAAATGTGCATCTTTGAAAATTGTTGGACAGTAGAAGCCCGCCTCCAAAACTTTCGTGGTTGTCCTGACTCCTCCGAAATGTCCACCATATGGTGACGTGTGACATGCCTGTAAAATAGAAGACTCGTCTATCTCGGGGATACATCTCCGGATCATGTTGTCAATACAAATCCTGAACAGATAAGGTTCATCCTAATAATACATGTGGCAATCACGAAAGAACTTTTTCTTTTGGACAGAAGAAAGGTCATAAGGAAATATACCGCTCGCTAGATAGTTTGCAATGTCGGCATACCATGGCGCTTCCTCAAGACTTGTGGCTAGTAGTTGTTCATCTGGAAAGGTTTACAGAATCTCTTCTACCTCAACCGCTTTCTCAGCTCCTTCCAGTCTAGACAAGTGATCAGCTACTTGATTTTCCATTCCCTTACGTTCACGGATTTCCAAGTAAAATTCTTGCAGCAGTAGTACCCAACGAATCAGCGTGATTTTGACTCATTCTTCTCGATTAGGTACCTGAGAGCAGCATAATCAGTATAAATAATTACCTTCGAGCCTATCAGTCACGATCTGAACTTGTCAAACGCGAACACCACTGGTAGTATCTCCCTCTCGGTCACAGTGTAGTTCAGTTGGGCTCCAGTGAACGTTCTACTTGCGTAGTATATTGGATGCATGATTTTATCTTTTTGCTGCCCAAGAAATTCACCCACAACATAGTCACTTGCATCACACATCAGCTCAAATGGTTGCTCCTAGTCAGGGGAAACAATGATAGGTGTTGTTACCAATCTCTTCTTCAATTCCTCAAATGCTACCCTACAGTCATCAGAAAACACAAAAGGGTGATCTTTTTCAAGCAATTTACACAAGGGGTTAGCAATTTTGAAAAAATCTTTTATAAATCTCCTATAGAAACTGGCGTGCCCAAGGAATTTCCTGATTGCTTTGGCGGAAGTGGGTGGTGGAAGCTTTGCTATCACGTCAACCTTTGCACGATCCACCTCAATTCCCTTACTTGACATTAAGTGTCCCAAGATTATACCTTCATGTACCATAAAATGGCACTTCTCCCAGTTGAGCACCAAATTTGTCTCGATACACCTCTTCAATACTCTTCTCAAGTTCTTAAGGCAATAATCGAATGAATTCCCCACCACTGAGAAATCATCCATGAAAACCTCCATATTTCCTCTACCATGTCCGTGAAGATGGACATCATGCACCTTTGGAATGTGGCAGGTGCGTTGCATAGGCCAAACGACATTCTATGAAAAACATAAACCCCATAAGGGCAGGTAAACAAAGTCTTCTCTCTGTCCTCTGGTGCAATAGAGATCGGATTATACCCCGAGTACTCATCTAGAAAGCAAAAATGGGACCTCCCTGCCAATCTATCTAACATATGATCAATGAATGGAAGTGGAAAGTGGTCTTTCCGGGTAGCCAAGTTCAACTTCCTATAATCCATACAGATTCGCCAACCTGTGACTAACCCAATTCAATTCGTTGTTCTCATTTTTCACTACCATCATACCACCTTTATTTGGCACACACTGAACTGGGCTAACCCAGTTGCTGTCAGAGATGGGGAATATGATTCCCGCATCTAACCACTTAATCACTTCTTTATTCACCACTTCCTCCATGTTGGGGTTCAGCCTTCTTTGATGTTCTCTGGAAGGTTTTTGCCCATCTTCCAGTAGAATCTTATGCATACAGAAGGCCGGGATGATACCCTTGATGTTTGCAGTGGTCCACCCAATTACAGTCTTGCACTCCGTCAGTACCTGCTAAAGTTGTTCTGCCTGCACATCTAACAAATTGGATGAGATAATAACAGGTAAAGTTGAGTTAGGTCCTAATAATGCATACCTGAGATGGGCTGGCAGTGGCTTCAACTCCAACTTTGGGGGCTCTTCTATCGATGGCTTAGCTGGAGGAGTTTTTCTTTCCTCTAAGTGCAAGGGCTCAAATTCGAGCTCCCTCTTCCAAAAACCTTTGCCTTCAAGAGCAAGTACCCACTCTGCCAAGTCTTCTCCATTGGCTTCATCTAGGTTCATGAGACAAGCTGCTAGAGGATCTTGAGTGTTCAATGTCTCATATTCCTCCTCCAAAATTACATCCATGACATCTATTAGAGAGCAACTGGCGAATTCACTTGGCCGCCTCATAGATTTCTGCACGTTGAATGTTTTCTCTTCATCATTTAATCTCATTTTGAGCTCTCCAGTTTCACAGTCAATTAGAGCTCTCCCAGTGGCCAAGAATGGTCTTCCCAAAATTATGGGAATTTCCTTATCAATCAGACAGTCAAGAATGACAAAATCTGCTGGGAACACAAACTTCCCAACCTGCACTAATACATCATCTAGAATACTAGAGGGCCTCTTCACTGTCCTATCAGCCAGTTGTAGTAACATTGACGTGGGTCTAGCTCTTCAAATCCCTAGCATTTTGTAGATAGGCAGGGGCATAAGATTTATGCTTGCCCCCAAATCACACATTGCTTTAGCAAATGCATAGTTACCTATTGTGCAAGGGATTGTGAAACTCCCAGGGTCATACAACTTCTCAGCAATGGGTCTCGTCACAACAACACTATAAGTCTGAGTCGTTTAACCGTGGCCAAGTCTTGAAAGTCGAACTTTCGTGACATCAAGTCCTTCATCGTTTTCGCATAACCAAGCATCTCCTTTAAAGCATCAATCAATGGAATGTTTACCTGAATTTGTTTCAACATCTCCAAGAATTTCTTGTATTGCTCATCTTTCTGATACTTGGCCAGTCTTTGTGGGAATGGTGCTAGATTCTATTTGTTCCTAAGACTTAATTTGAATCGTTTTGTTGGTAATTTGCTAGATTCTATTTGTTCGGAGGCTTGTTGGAAAGGCAAAGCTTTGGTTGGGCTTTGAATTGATCCTTGGAGCGAGGTAAGTGTCGTGGTTAATCTTGACTTGAGGGATTAGGACTTGTTTGTCTCTTTTCTACCTGTTTAGATGTTGGGTACAACGTATATGTGAGGTGATGAGTGTCGCGCCTCCTTTTTCTCGCGAAATCACGTTTCGACATTTGACAACTCTTTTCGAGAGAAGGGAAAATGAACTGGTTGTTGGAGAGTAGCCACCTAACGGATTAAGGTGCGTTAGGGCACCTATAGAAAATAAGTCAGATTATACCAGTTTGCATCACTAGAGATCGGGTAAGGGCTCAAATTACCTTGAGAGAAAGGTGTTAGGCACCCTTGAGGTCCACAACGGTGGGTCCCAGCCGAAATTAACTTATGTGAATTAGTCTAAGAAAGCAAAGAAACTATTTAATAGGGATGCAGGGTCCTAAAATTTTTAGCCTATATGATCACCCTGTGCAACATAAATAATACTTCGTAACTCTCCCAAGACGGGGGTGTTAATTGTATTATTCAACGGGCACAAACTATCATCTCATGCTACCCGATTACTGTCTTTAAGTTTTTACCTAAAGCGCTCTAATCAATTCTAACTCGTATCCTATGTGTTCACTACCCATCCCTTACCTATGGTCCTGGAGGCATTGGGAACTCTATTTTAGGATGCTTCTAGACTCGACTTAAGTTGCTCAAAATTGTAAATACTAAGCGACATACAAAATAGTTAGGACTTTCAAGTAGAGACAAATATGGGCTCAAATTAGCCTCCACATATAAACAGTAAATGCACGCAACTGATTAACTTTAGCAGATTTATTAATCGCAGAACCCTATAGGCAGGATATCTATATGATGTTGAACACACAAACAGGTAGTTATGTCAGTTTCTTAGTACGATTAGTAGAACCTACATATATTTGCATACTGATTTTAGCATAGTGTAGTATCTGGGCGTTTTATACAATAATAGCAAATTACACGAATATGGCCAGAATTATTTGTTTAACCCTATAGTCATGTTGTCTAGGTGAATGACAGTGATAATCACAGAAGCACATTCAGAATTACTTAATCGAATCCCAGAGGTATGATTTCTATAGTTGAATTGATTTTGTCCCTATAGGCATGATTTCTATAAGTGATATGATTTTGTCCCTATAGGCATGATTTCTATAAGTGATATGATTTTAACCCTATAGGCATGATTTCTACAATTAAACATTATACAAGCAAGAATTTGCATGCTTTAGACTAGAACATAATTAAGCCAAGTATTGATCCTATATGCATGGTTGCTAATACATAATTACTGGATAACTTAATACACCTAAAGACATGATCGTATCATTAGTCCTATAGGCAAGATTTCTAGTGTGTAAACACAATATAGAACCTATAGGCAGGATTTCTAACCTATGATTTCAATAACATAATATGGAACTTATAGGCAGAAACAACAGTACATTGGAGAACCTATAGGCAGGATTCCAACCCAACTTTGCAAATGGAAGTAAATACCCTAAATACCCCAGAATTGTTATTAGAACAGTTATTACAGACCAAAGTTAATGAATGAATTACAAAAGATAAGTAAAACTATAAAGGGCCTACAACAGGCCCAAATACACCTGGACAACCCAGGCTTTCAACCCATAACAACTCCAAGGCTCATATTCATGGATACACAAGAACTAGTGGTGAATGATTTCATTCATAGCACACAGAACCCAAATCTCTAGTGTGTCAGAGTTCCCAAGGGCTTCAAGAACCCAGGGCAATGCTCACACTAGAGAACAAATGCCCAGAAACAGCTCAAAGGAGATTAGAAACCAAACTCCAGTGTGTCAGAGTTCATAAGGGTGTCACATGGACCTCGAGCAGTGCTCACACTAGGGAGGTCAATGATAGAACCTAAATAGCCTTAGCTTTTAGCCAGCTAAGGATGATGATTCAGAATAGCATAGGTAACACATGAAAGAGAGTAGGCAATGGCTAAGGGGCAGAATTTGAGAAGATGTACTTAATTTTAGGAAACGGATATAGCGAAGTTTAAAACACAGAACAATTGATCAAAGATCAGCAAGACTTAGAGACAGGTTTGTCATTTAGCAAAAAATACATAGGCAAAATCATTTTGAAAGAGTTAGGAAAAAATAAGTTGGAAGGATTTACAAAGATTGTCATATACAGGTGCATAATACATAACAAGTTAAGGCCTAAAAGGTCCAATTTATGCTAAGTGTACCCCCATTATCAAAGAAATCCATGTTTACTCACATCAGGAAACAAGAACAACATTCAGACATGGTAGGGTAAACATAAGTATGATAACTACCCAGAGTCAAATAATCACTGACGGAATATGGAATCAAGTGAACCAAAGACATATTATCAGGGATACTAGATTATAAGTGACATAAAGTCCTTAGCACTGATCCGAACACAATATATATGAAAGACAAACATTGCAAAGATTCATAGTAAGATGAGCGAGTGAACTTGTGTCAAATAGCACTCATATGTATTCTAGTATTGACATAGTAGACTAACAAAGTTGCATACAGGAGTAGTCTAGAATGCATTAAGCTAAACAAACTTAAGAGGGTTCATATTATTCAAGTTAAGCATGAGCAATATCGGAACTAGAAGCATTAGGTGAAATTAAAATACTAAAAAGGCTTAGAACAAATGCAAAGTTGACAGAATCACGCATAAAAATAACCCTGAAACATATTGGGCCATGAAATTCACAGAAAAGAACATATACAAATCACAGATACATAAGAACGAAATGGCAAAGATACAGTTTCTCACTAGCTAGGCGAGAAAAGCGAGAATAACACCACAATAGTCTAGAACCCAGAATATTTGGCCTTGGCTTTCAGCCGGCCAAGAACCAGAGATAGAACGAGATAGCAGTAAAATCGGATGGAATATTACACAAATCTTCAAGATTGAGTTGATTCATGTCGGATATAGTGGTGGTATTTTCCAAAATTAGGCAAATACCTAAGTATTATCAGACTCGAAGAGCCAGTACCAAGAGAATGCAAATATGGTAAGCAAATAATGGTGAAATCTCGTTATCAACGGGATTTGGAGAGAGAATTTTGGGGTGTGACGACCAGGGTTCATGAGAGAGAGAGAAAGGGGTTGAGAGGATTCAGAGACGGCGGACGAGAGGGAATGGGGAATTAAGGTTTGGGGTGTTAAGTTAAAAGGGGTAGGCTAAATGTAGGCCGTTAATCTTAGAGACCAACAACCAAGATTTTAAAACGGGACTGGGGCGGGTTGTGTGAAATGGGTACAGATCGGGTTGGGATTAGGTTTAGGCTGGGGTTATTTGGGCTAGGTATTAGGTAATTGGGTTGGTTTGGGTAGCTTAGGTCCGAAATAATTAGGGAAAAGGGCTATTATTTAAATACCCAATTAAATTAGTAAATAATTCATAAAAAATGATAAATAAATAGTAAGAATATTATTTGTGCATAAAAATGGTTAATAACAGTTATTTAACACTATAAAAATATAAAAAGTTATTTTTTGCATAAATAAAGTAATTATAAGTATATACGAGCTATTATTGCAAAATGTGCAATTTTAATCTTTAAAACGCAAATGTAATTATAACAAATGCACCAAAATATTTAAAACCTAGTATGGATGTAAATGATGAAGTTAGATGATAAAATTATCATAAAATAATTTGTGATGCAATTAATGATTATTTATCTAATAAAATATGAGAATAAATTGATTTAAAAATATTTAAAATTATAGAAAATTAGGAAAAATGCTTTTATGTGTTTATAAATCAAATGATGATTCATATGTGATATTTTGAAATTATATATGTATATTTAAAAAATATGAGGAAAAAATTGGGTATCAACAACTGTCCCTCTTTACCCGGGAAGGATGAAAGAGTTGTCGGGTAATGAAATGATGATCGATTTTGACCGAATGGAGTGATTTGAAAGATATGGGCCGCACTCTGGCTTTTGAGCTGCCTACATATCCCTGATTTTACAGGAATCAGGCCATGTGTAGTTCTAGATCCAACGGTGGAATGAACTAGTGGAGTTGTTTGTAAGAGCGGACACAATATTTCGAGTGGGATCAGTTGGGATTTGAAATTGGTTATGGGTAAGTGAGACTGGGTAACGGATGATGATCGGTTATGCTTGAAATAATTGGAGGGTATGGATATCAAGTGAGAACTGGAGCAAAGATTGCTCCCGTTAGGATAACAGTTACCTTATGGATTGCCCGCAAACTCAAAACACAATATGCGCATATAGATTTTTCGTAAATTTAAACATGATGCAAATTTCCTTTGGACCATGGAGATTGTCTTTGGACGGTGAGGATGACGTCCTTAGACCATGATGTCCCGTGCCATGAGTTGTGCGGTAAAGGATTCGCAGACCATGAAAATAATGTTCTCGGGCTATGAAGATGGTGCCTACGAACCATGATGCCTTTGAATAATGATGTGCAGGATTGAGAGATCCGTAGGCCATGGCATGGTGTATTTCAGCTATGAGGATGATGCCTTCAGACTATGACGCCTTTGGAAAAATTGGCTATATATCAGCCTATGAGATGAAGAGACATGATGTCTGAGATAAAACAAGACAAAGCTTAGTCTTGTGTAGTGTTGGGAGCAGATCTTAGTCCTGAAAGAAGAGAATAATGCAAGGTTTGAAATAGAGTAACATTTGTGTAAAGGGAGACAATGCTTAGTCTTATGCAAGGCTTGGGACAGTTCTTAGTCTTATGCAGGGCTTGGGACAGTTCTTAGTCCCATGTAAGGAGAAGACAGTGCTTAGCCTCATGCAGATAGAGAGGCAGGGATTAGCCTCATGCAAGGGTCGAGACAGTGCTTAGTCTCATGCAAACGGAAGGCAATGCTTATCCTTATGAAAATAGAGAGGCAGGGCTTAGCCTCACACAAGATTTGAGACAGTGCTTAGTCTCATTCAAGGAGAAGGCAGTTCTTAGCCTTATACAAATAGAGAGGCATAACTTGGCCTCATGCAAGATTTGAGACAGTGCTTAGTCTCATGAAAATAGAAGGTAATGCTTAGCCTTATGCAAATGAGGAGGTAGGGCTTAGCCTCATGCAAGATTTGAGACAGTGCTTATTCTCATGCAAGAAGAAGACAATGCTTAGCCTTATGCAAATAGAGAGGCAGGGCTTAGCCTCATGCAAGATTCGAGACAGTGCTTAGTCTCATGCAAACGGAAGGCAATGCTTATCCTTATAAAAATAGAGAGGCAGGGCTTAGCCTCATGCAAGATTCGAGACAGTGCTTAGTCTCATGCAATGAGAAGGCAATGCCTAGTCTTATGCAAATAGAGAGGTAGGGCTTATCCTCATGAAAGATTGAGACAGTGCTTAGTCTCATGCAAATGGACGAGTAGCAAATAAGAGCGAAGTATTATTAGCTGGAGACATATTTATGTCCGACGGTTCTGTTGTTGCGACTATACTTATGGCGATGACCTATTCCTGCATCCAAAGAAAATCTATGAGTTTTGCGGGGGAGGTTGGTTCATGACTTTGTCTGCTTGTTTTGCTCCGCTATGCCAGAGGGTTCTGTTAGAGTTACCATGGGTAGCACTTGGCTAAAAATAAATTTTTTCAAAAGTATGCGTGTATGGTTTTCAAAACATAGTAATATGCATATGCAGATTAAGAAATCAATTAGATGAACCAGTGACTGTGACGTTATCAGAGACATTGCGACCTCCTTGCCATAGAATTTTGAGGGTCCTCCTCAAAAGTTTTTCCTAGTTATCTAAATGATCTTCTGGCTGCTCTACATGCAATGTCGTTGGCTGAACTTGCTTCAGAATTTTGAGCTGATTATGGGAAAAAATGGAATTTTTTATTGAATTGTGACCGAACCCACATGACTGCCTATGTATCCCCTCTTAAATGGGAATCATGTCAAGCGTAATTCAATTACATCATATGAAGAAATGCAAATAGATTTACACATAGTATCTTTTGACTTCATCTGAATTGATAGGCTTTGGCCAAATCTCTCCGTCTATTTCTACGAGTATGAGTGCTCCTCCTGTCAGTACCCTGTGAACCATGTAAGGACCTTGCCAGTTGGGTAAGAATTTCCTTTTGGCTTTATCTTGATGTGGAAAGATCCGTTTCAACACCAGCTGCCCCGGTGTAAACTGTCTAGGTTTGACTGTTTTGTTGAAAGCTCTGGACATCCTGTTTTGATAAAGCTGACCATGACACACTACATTCATTATTTTTCCATCTATGAGGGCTAATTTCTCATAGTAGCTCGTTATCCATTCTGCATCACTGAGTTTAGCTTCTTGTATAATTCTTAAGGAAGGAATTTCTACCTCGGCGGGGATAACGGCTTCAGTGCCATAAATCAATAGGTAAGGAGTTTCTCCGGTTGATATGCGGACTATGGTACAATATCCTAATAAGGAAAATGGTAACTTCTCGTGTCATTGCTTGTGATGCTCTACAATTTTTCTTTGTATCTTCTTGATGTTTTTGTTGGAGGCCTCAACAGCTCCGTTCATTTGAGGCCTGTATATTGTGGAATTCTTGTGCTTGATTCTAAAAGTTTCACACATGGCTTTCATCAGATCACTGTTGAGATTAGCGGCATTGTCAATGATGATGGACTCTGGAACCCCGAATCGACAAACAATACGATCCCTGACAAAGTTTGCAACGACTTTCTTGGTTACAACCTTGTAGGATGTAGCTTCAACCCATTTGTTGAAATAATCAATGGCCACTAAAATGAACCTGTGCCCGTTCGAAGCAGTGGGTTCGATTGGACAAATGAAATCCATTCCCCAGGCAACAAAAGGCCAAGGTGCACTTGTTGCATTGAGTTCGTTTGGCGGCACTCGTATCATATCCGCATGTATCTGGTACTGGTGACATTTTTGGACATATCGGATGCAATCCGTTTCCATAGTCATCCAAAAGTATTCGGCCCTAAGTATCTTCTTGGCTAGGATGAAACCGTTCATATGTGGGTCGCAGGTTCCGGCATGTATTTCTTCAAGCAATTTGGAAGCCTTTTTAGCGTCGACACATCTTAACAGTCCTAGATCGGGAGTTCTTCTATACATAATTCCTCCGCTTTGGAAGATATTATTGGACAACCTCCGAAGTGTGCGTTTATGAGTATGGTTTGCATGCTCTGGATATTCTCCCTTTGCCAAATATTCCCTGATATTGTGGAACCACGGATTTCCATCTATCTCTTCTTAGACATGAGCACAGTATGCCGGCTGATTATGGATTCTCACCGGAATGGGATCGATGAAATTCTTATCCGGATGTTGTATCATGGAGGACAAAGTGGTCAATGTATCTGCAAATTCATTCTGGATTCTGGGGACATGCCGGAACTCTATCTTTGTGAACCTCTTCTTCATCTCTTGTACATGATGTAGATATGATAGTATTTTGGTATTCTTGGTAGCCCATTCTCCTTGTACTTGGTGCACTAGCAGGTCTGAGTCACCAATTACCAGCAGTTCCTGAACATTCATGTCGACATCCAAATTGAGTCCCAATATGCAGGCTTCATATTTCGCCATATTGTTGGTGCATGGAAACCTGAGCTTTGTGGACACTGGGTAATGCTGACCGATTTTTGATACCAGGATGGCTCCAATACCGACTCCTTTGAAATTTGCAGCTCCGTCGAAAAATACTCTCCACTTGTCGTAGGCTTCAACAATGTCTTCTCCTATGAATGTTACCTCTTCGTCAGGAAAATACACTTTTAGTGGTTCGTATTCTCCTCCTACGGGATTTTTGGCAAGATGATCTACCAATGCTTGTCCTTTGACTGCCTTCTGAGTTACACAGATGATATCGAATTCACTCAACAATATTTTCCACTTGGCCAGCTTCCCTGTAAGCATAGGTTTTTGAAAGATGTACTTCAGGGGATCCATCCTTGAGATGAGATACGTGGTATAGCCACAAAAGTAATGCCTCAGTTTCTGAGCTATCCATGTCAGATCACAGCAGGTGCGTTCTCGCAAAGAATACCGTGCTTCATAAGGCATGAACTTCTTACTCAGGTAATATATGACTTGCTCTTTTCTCCCGCCTCGTCATGTTGTCCCAAAACACAACCGAAAGCCCTATTTAATACCGAAAGGTAGAGTAATAGTGGTCTACCAGGTTCTTGCGAGACTAGGACTGGTGGTGTGGATAGGTATTCCTTGATTTAATCAAAAGCCTTCTGGAAATCCTCAGTCCAGCTGGTTGCGGCATCCTTCTTCAGCATTTTGAAAATTGGTTCACATATCACCGTGGACTGTGCTATGAAGCGGCTGATGTAATTGAGACGTCCCAAGAAACTCATCACGTCCTTCTTGTTCTTTGGTGATGGTAATTCCTGGATAACTTTGACCTTTGACGGGTCCAATTCGATTCCTCGGTGGCTGACGATGAATCCCAACAATTTTTCGGCAGGAACCCCGAATGCACATTTTGCGGGGTTCAACTTTAGATTATACTTTCGCAGTCGGTCAAATAACTTTCTCAAGTTTGGTATGTGATCTGTGGATTTCTTGGATTTGATGATGACGTCGTCAACATATACCTCTATCTCCTTGGGTAGCATATCATGGAAGATGGTTGTCATGGCCCTCATGTATAGTAATATACTCCCCACAGTGTAATGAACGCTATCTTTTCTGCGTCTTCTTCATCCATCCAGATTTGATGATAACCTGCGAAGCAATCCATAAAGGACTGGAGCTCATGTTTGGCGCAGTTATCAATCGGTATGTGTATATTTGGTAGTGGGAAATCGTCCTTGGGACTTGATCTATTTAAATCCTAATAGTCGCACACACCCTGCCTTTCCCATCTTTCTTTGGAACTAGCACAATGTTGGCTAACCAGGTTGGGTACTCAACTACCCTAAGGACTTTGGCTTTGATCTGCTTAGTGACTTCTTCCTTAATTTTTAGGCTCATATCTGGTTTGGACTTTCTAAGCTTCTGCTTTACTGGCGGACATATTGGATTGGTAGGAAATTTATGACCCACTATGGATGTGCTCAAACCGGTCATGTCATCATACGACCATGCAAAAATGTCCTTATATTCTTTCAGGAAGCGAGTGTATTCTTCCTTTTTTGACGGTGACAAGTGGAAGCTTATGCGAGTTTCTTTGATGGTTTCAGAATCTCCCACATTGACTACCTCAATCTCGTCCATGTTGGACTTAGGTTTGTTCTCAAAGTTCTCAACTTCTCTGACGATCTCTTCAGGTATCACATATTCTTCTTCTGTCTCTTCCGAATCACTATCCTTGTGTTGTGTTGTCTCATTATATGTCATAGTCGTTGGTTCATCAAGGTAAGAAATAGTAATGCCCGGGACTCGTCTGGATCTAGATGGTGTGGCGGTCCAGTTTCTGAGAAATGCTCCCGTCACTATTTTCTGAATGATAAGGCCTTCTTCCTCATCCTCCTCAACTATCACATTGCAATCCATATCTTCGTCTTCCAAGAACAGGCTCCTTAACCCCGCCAAAGCTTTTTCTTCTTCGGATCCCTATATTGTATCGGCCTGATGAAAGGATTGACTCAGATGTGGCACTGGCTGCTCAAGAGGGTAATAGGGACCACGCCATGGTGGCGACTAATCATCATATTCTTTCCAGGTATACGGATATCCAAGCCCAAAAATTGTACCATGATGTTTCAGTTGTATTGGCTTGGTAATGCATCGGAGTTTCTTCCCAAATCCTTTGCCGGGTTCATACCCCGACCATGTTAGTATGCTTTCTATTTTGCTGCTCCACCATTTATCTTTCTTAATTTCATTGACGCGCTCGATGCGGTGATAAGTTTCTCCGCTTTAACTTTCTTCTATTTTCTATGATCGGAACAGTTTGATTGGTATAAACGGGATTGCTCCCATCTCCATGAATTATTACTTATTGATGATTCAATTCAAATTTCAGATCCTGGTGCAAAGTGGACGCAACAGCCCCAACGACATGTATCCAAGGTCGTCCTAACAACAAATTGTAGGAGACGAATATGTCTAGCACCTGAAATTCAACATCGAACCAAGTGGGGCCCATTTGCAAGAATAAATTGGTTTCCCTAATTGTGGCTCTTTGAGACCCATCGAACGCCTTCACATTAATAGTCCCTGCTCGTATTTCATGCAAACCCTTGCCCAGCCTTTTTAGAGTTGTCAATGGACAGATGTTGAGGCTGGATCCTCCATCTATCAAAACCTTGGCAATGAACTTATCCTCGCATTGCACTGTGATGTGCAGTGCCCTATTGTGGCTCAATCCCTCTGGCGGCAACTCATCTTCGTGAAAGGTTATCTTGTGGATCTCCAGCACTTGCCCCACCATGTTGGCCATTTACCCACTGGTGATATTGTTGTGCATGTACGCTTCATTCAACACCTTCATTAGAGCATTCCTATGTGCCTCAAAATTTTGCAATAGTGATAGGATGGATATCTGGGTGGGAGTTTTGTTCAGATGGTCTACCACAAAATATTCCCTTGCCTGTACCTTCCTCCAAAGATAATCCGAACCGGTTTCAATGATGGGTTGTTTGGCAGTGGCTTCCTTACTTGTTTCTCCCAAATTCTCAGGTGTATAGATTCTTCTAGTTCTGGTCATCCCTTGTGCAGCACCAGACTATTCCATTTTTGTTTTCCCTTTCCTCATGGCTTCGACAACATAATCCCAAGGTAAGACATTGGATTTAAAAGTCGGGGTACCGTCTTACTTATACTTCAAATGGAGCGGGTGTAGTTGCAAGTGTTGTCACTTCAATTTCGAACGGAGTTGATGCGGCTGTCTCAACTTCGACTGGTGGTTGTACTTGTACCACAATAGGAGTGAGTGTGACTACAGGTTTCTTAGGGTCATCGCCTTCCCGAATAAGCCCAATAGACCCTTCAGGACCCCATTTTTCATTAGTTTCTATCACATTTACTCCTTCACCCCTATGGTCTGGGAGAGGGTTACTGCGGACATTGGGAACGAATTTCTTTGCTTGTATGACTTTGGTATCAATCAGTGTCTGAATCTTGTTTTTCAGAGTGCGGCATTCATCTATGGTATGTCCATTCATGCCGGAATGGTATGCACATGTTTTGTTTGGGTTGACCCATTGGGAGGAGTTTTCCATGGCAAAAATGGGAATAGGGGAGACATATCCGGCAGCCTTTAGTCTTTCATATAGTTGGTCGATAGGCTCAGCAATAGGGGTGTATTGTCTGGGTGGTCTGTGATCGAAATTGGGTCTGGGTTTTTGATAGTTTTGACGAGCTGGAGGTGAATGATAATAGGCTGGCTGGGTGTTATTGGTGTGATAGACGGTAGCGGGTTGAGGATAATTGGGAGGTGAAGGTTGATATGTAGGTGAAGGTGTTTGGTATGTGAGCGGAGATTTTGGACCTTGGCTACCATTGCCTCTCCTATTTCATTCTTCTTTGATATACCCCCTAACTGTAATGCTTTGTTCGTAGCCTGCAATGCTTCAAAATTGGTTACCATTCCGCTCTTGATCCCTTCTTCAATCCTTTCCCCGAGTTTGATGATGTCATAGAATTTGTGTTTCTCGATGACCATTAACCTCTCATAATATTGTGGATCCTGGGCCCTGATGAAGAATTTGTTCATTTTCTCCTCTTCCAATGCTGGCCTAACCTTTGCAGCTTCTGACCTCCATCGAGTAGCATACTCGAGGAAAGTTTCCGTTGGTTTCTTCTTGTGGTTTTGTATGTAAAAGACGTCTGGTGCATTTTCTGTGTTGAACCTGAATCGATCCATGAAGTCTGATGCCATGCTTACCCAATTAACCCACTTCTTAGGATTTTGACTGATATACCAAGATAGGGCGTCTCCAGTGAGACTTCTCATGAACAACTTCATGCGAATCCTTTCATCCTTCCAACTCCCACGAGATTGTCACAATATGTCCTCAAATGTACTTTCGGGTCGCCTGTTCCATCAAACATCTCGAACTTAGGATGTTTGTAACCCTCCGATAGTTCTACGTCTGGCTGAATACATAGATCCTCATAATTCAGGCCTTCAATCCCTTTGCCTCCTTCAACACCCTGGACTCGGCTTGTGAGCTTCTTGAGCTCCTCTTCCATATTCTTGATGAGCAGGTCCTTCTCGGCTGATTCTGGTATGTATGAGGTTGGTTGAGTGGAGTGGGGTAAGGTTTCTACGTATATGGGATTATTTTGGTGGATGCAGAGGGTTTGAATGTAGTGATGATCATTTGTTCAATTTTGCGGATCGGGGATACGTTGTGGGGTATGTTGAGGAGTATCTCAAGTGCTGGTTTATAGGTATTGAGTCAGGAGATGTTGGTGTTGAGGAGGGGTTAGTACTGGTAGAGGATTGGGATTTTGGGGAGGTGTTGCGTATTGATGGGGTGCGAGAGGATTTTGCGGACGTTGGTTTGGTGTGTTTTGAGAAGGTACTGGGTTTTGAGTGTTTTGCTGGTTGATGTCTGGGACGTTTAAGGTGAGGGAGATGTTTGCCAAGTTGCGGACCTGCTCAAGCTCCCCTTGCAATTCTAGTATCTTCTTCTCCAACCGTAAGACCAAATCATTCTATGCCGGAGTACTCCGACCGTCTGAAGTCTCAACATTCTCTGCATGTGTGGCGTTGTCTTTCCTGACAGCACTCATATCATCCATTTTAGCTTTTTCCTTACTTCTTGGATCACTTGGAGGAGGAGGAGGAGGTAGAGGGCGTCTGGATCTGGTGTGATATGCTGATGATGCCAGTATGTGCGAACCAACCTTAGGGGATGGGAATAATAAAAAATATTGAAAAACAAAAAGATAAACAAGTCAGTAAGGATTCTGAAAAGGTATTTTCAGTATTTAAACACATATTGCTGAAATATAAATACGCGTCCTAATTTGGGACCCTCGTTGTGCCCGAGGTAGGCCTAGCGACATGTAGATTTGGAGAAATTTAATGCCGATAACTGCCTCATTCATTAATGTAGTAAATAAGACGAACCTAAAGCGACAATAAGTAAATGAGTCACTACTGGCATTTGCCTTATTACATTCGAATTCTAAAACGACTCTAATAATCCTAATCTACTTGGTCCCAGAGGGACCTTCTCCAAGCTTGGCCTTCTTGGCTCCGTCAATCTGATTCCCTAGGTCGCACATGTCCAATAGTAGATACAACCTTTCTAGGTGTCCTCCTTCATTGCCCTCTGCATTATGAGAATCCACGACCCTTTTCCTCATCTTCCCTTCAAGCTCCATCAGACCCTGCTCTAAATACTCCAACCTTCTGTTGACTTTGTAGCCATTTCCCTCCACTCGTTAATTGAATCCATGTCAATCTTGTGCTGTTCCAAATGCTTGGCCTCGAACTCGAGGACTCTTTTGCATAGACTCTTACACTTCACATGTGCTTCGACAACTTCATCTATGACCCTATTTCCTTGACCGACCCCTGGCTCGACTATTCCTGTTATGCTATCATCCAACCATGATGGGTAGAAGTACACATGACCTGTGTGGTATCGATCTGGCTCGATGGTATCCTTTTCCACAATAATCTTTAAATTCCACATGCGCTGGGCCTCACATTTGTATGGAATGGCATCATCTTGAAAATCTGCTTTGTAATGACCCATTTTGGAGACTCGTGGGGACTTGTTTTCTATCAGCTTGTCTCATGACCCTGATAGGAACATAGAGATATATTCCCCTTAACCCAATCAACACCAAATACGGAACATTCCTGGATCTGATGATGAATTCGTTAGCAGGGAGCCACTTGAACATCTAATGAATCTTGTCCTCGGTCAGATTGTTGAAATCTGTACCCATTCTATAGCATTCTCTGGTTGTGCAAACCTGTCTGGGATGAAGGTCATTCTTTTCGGATGGTGGAAATCTATGTGGTCATTCCATGGTCTTCGTGGGAATTCTTTGCGATATTGGCCTCTCTGAAGATGTTCCAACAACCAAATCTGCAGCAGCAAGTTATAGCCCTCAAAATGTTTGAACCCCTTCTTGCAACGATCCAGAGCTTGGTGCATTTCTGCTACAATCATTCGGACAATAGTATATGTTTGTCCTTCGATCCCTTCCATTAAAGCTTTGGTTACCATGGCTAAACTGGTGTGAATCTTGTCCCCTTGGCTTGGAAACACTATCATACCCAGAAAACAGACGATGAATATGAAAACCCTACGATGAGTCCAACCCAGGGAGGTGATAGAGAATTCGTCATGAAAAATGCGATAAGAAATGCGATAAGATTTGCTGGTGAGAATTCGTAAGTTTCCGAGAACCCTTTTCACGTGATTTTTGTCACTTGGCGAAAGGTTTTCCCACCAATGCAGCAATAATGGTGGTATATTTTGGACCATGCCGAACTTGGGGGCTTCGTACCTTATTTTCTGCAAAATAAACAAGGTTAGACCCTTTCCCCCTCCGGATTCGACTACTTACACATTAACGATTAGCATATCGACATTTTTTCTCCAAATAATGCACATATCGTGATTGTGCACATTGGGATTATGGAAATACCGGTGGGCTTTGAACAAGGCTTTCTTAGAAGGTTATTATGCGGACAACATATTAACCTATGCTAGGTTTGATCATGATGCATGTGCAGTTATTGTCAGAGTAAGGTTTCTATAGAAGTCTAGACTGGTAACCCCAAGCGGACAAATTGAGAGGGAAAGACATGGAACCGTCGATTGCACTGATGATCGACTAGTTTTATCGTAAAAAAGCCTTTCCAAATTCAAAAAGGGTAATATAGGAAGAGCACAGACACTCATCAAGTGCCGCTATGGTATTAATTACGCACGAGTGGAATATGATGTTAAGCATGTATTTATGCAAAAGGAAAATAACACGTTGTCAAGTATTTGTGTTGAATCAAGTCACTACATGGTTTTGAAGATTGACAAATGCCAACCCATTTGAACCAGGTCCATTAGGGCAAACATAGTCAAATAGATCCATTGGCACGAGAAGGGTCCATGTACAGGAGATAAACATTATCTTTGAAGTAAGAGGTTATCTAGAACTAAGAGGTTATATCCTAAGCAAAAAGGTTGCAAATTGATAAGAAGATGGAGTTCGATTTCAGGTAGGACAGAATCGAGATCAAGGAAGTTGAGATAAACTCAAACTCTTCCACCAAGGAAGAGTTGTATTGGATTGAACGACAACGTCTCAACTACTGACTCTATAAAATGTTGAAGCATTCCTGCTGAAGAAAAAATGCACAAACACATAAGTGAAACAAGAACTGAAAGCAAAATTACCAAAGCAATTTGGCAAGCAGAATCCTTGTGCGGCACAAAAGCTACTTGAACCAGCTAGAAGAACCAGTTCCATCTGTTGTCTTTTAGTCTAGTTATTTGTAGTAGGTGATTACATATTGTATCTTTCATATTTATCTAGAAGCATTTGAAATAGGTACACACTGTTCAAGTTAGAGTTAACTTGAAGTTTGTCGCAAATAGCTAGAGGCTAGTTTGTCACAAAGGGATTAGAGTTAGTCCTTAGGTTTACAAAAGAGTTTATTTTGTAAATGTTGTTTGGCTTGTTGATATAGTGAAGAGTTTGGGAAAATCTTACTGGGAAGTAGGTCGTGGTTTTTTCACCTTTGAGCCAAGTGTTTTCCACGTAAAAATTGTTGTGTTCTTTAGATTCTTTAATTACTTTTTTGCAAATTGTAGAAGTTGGAACACCAAGAAAAACCAGGTTCTTCTATAGAGACTGCACTCAAAAATTGGACACCACACAAATCACCCCCCCTCTTGTGTGGTATTGACGCATAGAACATCAATTGGTATCAGAGCGGGTTATCCTTGAAAAGGCTAACACCTTGGAAAAGATCAAAATGAGTGCACCACCTGGAAACTGGGAGGGTCAATCAACTGCAAGGCCACCATTCTTTAATGGCCAGTATTACTCCTGGTGGAAGAACAGGATGAAGGATCACTTGATTGGAGAAGTCTATGAACTTTGGGGCATAGTCACTGATGGTCCTCTAGCCACCATGAAGAAGACTGCTGAAGGAGAAGATGTACCAAAAACTAGAGCTGACTGCACTGCTGAGGATATGAAGAAATGGGAGAAAAATGCTAAGGCCAAAATGTGGCTAGTTTGTGGACTAGGTCCAGACGAGTATTGTAGGATTCAAAGCTGCACCACTGCCAAAAAAATCTGGGATACCTTGCAAGTAGCTCACAAAGGAACACCTCAAGTGAAAAGATCAAGAGGTACTCTACTATACTCTCAGTATGAAAACTTCACTATGAAAGAGGGAGAGACAATTCAAGAAATGTATACAAGGTTCACAACTCTGACTAATGAACTTAAGTCTGTTGATAGAGTCATTCTTGAAAAGGACAGGGTAGAGAAGATCCTGACAAGGTTCTTACCAATTTCCTGGGAAAGTAAAATCACTGCTATCCAGGAATCCAAAAATATGGCAACCCTCAGATTGGACGAGCTAATTGGAAACCTTACTGCCTATGAACTTAGAAGACAGACAATGAAAATGGATGCTCCAAAGAAGGAAAATAGTCTATCACTGAGAATTAATGAGGGAGCAGATCTGGAGAAAGATGAGATGGCCATGATTACCAAAGAATTCAGAAACTTTCTCTTAAGGAAGAAGGGCATCTCTAGAGGTGGAAACTTCAACAAAGCAAAAGCTCCAGAAAGGCCAACCAACGAGGCATGCTACAAGTGTGGAAAGATTGATCACCATATCAAGAACTGTCCTCAGTGGGAAGTGGAATGGAAAAAGGAGAAGTTTGAAAGAAGGAAATAGTCCAACCCAAGAAAACCACAACAAAAGTTATGGTTGCTACTTGGGGGAAAAGCTCAGATAAAAAATCAGAAGATGGTGAGAATGAAGAATAGGCGCTCATGGCAATTGGCGAATCTGATGAGGAATCATATGAAGAACCAGAGGTAAGTATATCCCATCTCAAAAACAAAATAAAGTTCCTATCTAAAGAAAAACTTTCTGAGTTGCTACTTGATTTCATGGATGATTCCGAAGAAACAACCAAAGAGAAAGAACAAATCTCTAAAGAGTGTGCAATGCTAAAAGAAAAATGCATGAACCTGGAAATCAGAGTAAGTGAATCTAAAAAGAAAAACACTGTCTTGATGAACCAGGTTCATCCACTCGAAACTAAGATCCTAGAGCTAAAATCTGAAAATTTAAAATTAAAGCTAGGAACTAGTAAAAAGATTGTTGATCATTCTTATATCATGTTAGAAGAAAATGTGGGAAAACTAAAAGATAAGATGTATACTAAGGATGAACAGATAAGGACACTTAAAGAAGAACTTGGTAAAGTCAAACATGAATTAGATCGAACTTGTAAATGGAATAAATCCTCTGATGCCTTGACATGGCTTCAAGAAAATTATTGTAGCAACCGAAGAAGAATTGGCTTTGGGAGTCAATTGCCTAAGTGGGATCCCAAAAGCAAGTATCTCACTCTCCCTAAGAATAAAATTTGCACCCACTGTGGTAAGACTGGTCATTACAAAATTGAGTGTACTGCAAAAGAGCAGGCCAGTCGAAGACATGAGAGCTTTGTTAAAAGAAAAAATTGGTTACCAAATTGGGCCAGAAAAAGCTTAATTAATCCTTTCTCTCATAGAAAAGGACCCAAACTAGTTTGGGTTCTTAACACTAACCCCTGATTTCTTTTTGTAGGTTCAAGTGAGAGGAAGCAACCAAAATTGGTACTTGGATAGTGGCTACTCAAAACATATGACAGGGAACAAGGAACAATTCCTTTCACTTGAAAACCTCAAAGGAGGAAATGTCTCCTTTGGAAATGGAAAGAAAGGTGAAATTATCGGGGTTGGTAAGGTAGGTAAGGATGACACACGTTCCATTGAACATGTGTACTTGATAGATGGCTTGAAATATAGCCTGATCAGTGTGTCACAATTGTGTGACAGAGGTAACCTAGTTGCTTTCACTTCCACAAAATGTTTTGTGATTAACCTGCTTACTGACAAGATTGTTTTGCAGGGAAAAAGAATGAATAACATCTATGTCATAGACTTGTCCACACTATCAGAAAATGAACTCACTTGCTTAAGTGTGTTGGACAGTGATCCCCTCCTTTGGCACAAAAGACTTGGTCACGCGAGTCTGAATCAGCTTAACAAATTAGTCTCTAAGGACTTAGTGGTAGGGCTTCCTAACATTAAGTTCAAGGAAGACAAAGTTTGTGAGGCATGTGCAAGGGGGAAGCAGGTAAGATCCTCTTTCAAAAGCAAGAAAATGGTCAGTACCACCAGGACGTTGGAACTGGTTCATATGGACTTATGTGGTCCTATGAGAACTCTGAGCAGAGGTGGTAAGAAATATGTAATGGTGCTAGTTGATGATTACTCAAGGTTCACTTGGACCTTATTTCTGACATCTAAAGATGAAGCATTTGATATATTCACTTCATTTGTTAGAAAAACTCAAAAACAGTTAGAAAATCAACTAGCATCAATAAGATCTGATCATGGTACTGAATTTGAGAATGCAAAGTTTGCTGAATTCTGTGATGAACATGGTATAAATCACAACTTTTCTGCCCCTAGAACCCTACAACAAAATGGGGTTGTTGAAAGAAAGAACATAACTCTTGAAGATATGGCTAGAACCATGATTCATTCTCGCAAACTACCCCATAGCTTCTGGGCAGAAGCAATAACCCTGGATGCTACATAATAAATAGATGCATGACCAGACCACTGGTAGAGAAAACTCCTTATGAATTACTTAAAGGGAGAAAGCCCAACATATCCCACCTTAGGGCTTTTGGATGCAAGTGCTTTGTGCACAACAATGGCAAGGATTCCCTAGGTAAATTTGATCCCAGAAGTGATGAGGGAGTATTCTTGGGATATTCATCACATAGCAAAGCTTATAAAGTATATAACAAAAGAACTATGTGTGTAGAGCAGAGTGTGCATGTTGTTTTTGATGAAACTAACACTCTTTCTGAGAGATAGGAACCAGAAGATGAGGAGCTTGGACTGGTCAGAAGCAATGAACAAATTGAAGCAATTATGGAAGATGGAACAGATGATGGACCAGGTCCAACTACCCCAAGCAACATGACAGGGGGAACTCAACATCAAATCACTCTGAACCTTGGCCCTGATCCTGCTTCACAATAACTGGTGCTCAAACCACACAGATATCAAAACTCTCATCCTCTTGAGAACATCATAACAGATTTGACATCCGGAATCAAAACAAGATCATCCTTGAAAAATCTGTGTGCGTTTGATGCCTTTCTATCCTTAATCGAACCAAAGAACATTGCTGAAGCT
>ML411506.1:37073-53582 GCA_005239525.1 Nicotiana knightiana
TAGAATTTGTCCAAGGATATAGTCAAGAAGAGGGAATTGACTATGATGAGACCTTTCCTCCTGTGGCAAGACTGGAGGAAATCAAACTTCTTATAGCATTTGCTGCACACATGGAATTCACTCTCCATCAGATGGATGTAAAGAGTGATTTCCTCAATGGCTATCTAAAGGAAGAAGTATTTGTCAAATAGCCTCCACGTTTTGAAAGCAAGGAGATACCTGACCATGTATACAAACTTGACAAAGCTTTGTATGGACTCAAACAAGCATCAAGAGCATGGTATGAGAGGCTATCGAAATTCCTGCAACAAACGAGGTAAAATTGACAGTACCTTATTCTTAAAGGAAAAAGGTAAGGATCTCCTGGTTGTGCAAATATAGGTTGATGATATCATATTTAGGGAAACCTCTGACAAATTGAGTAAGGAATTTTCTAAACTTATGGGGAGTGAGTTTGAGATGAGTATGATGGGTGAGATAAACTTCTTTTTAGGCTTTCAAATCAAGCAAAACTCAAATGAAACAATGATCCATCAACAGAAATATGTGAAGGAATTACTCAAAAGATTTAAAATGGAAGACTCAAAAGAAATTTACACCCTCATAGCCACATCTACAAAATTAGATGTGGATGAACTTGGTTCATCCGTTGATCAAAAGCTATACAGAGGGATGATTGGGTTTTTATTATAGCTCAATGCCAGCAAACTTGATATTGTATTCAGTGTAGGACTGTGTGCTAGGTTTCAGGAAAATCAAAAGGAGTCCCATCTAACTACAGTGAAGAGAATTATGAGATATCTGAAGGGCACTACTAATTTATGTCTTTGGTATCCTACAGGTAGTAATTTCAACCTTGTAGGATATGCTGATGCTGATTATGCAGGTTTCCTGGTTGACAAGAAAAGTACCTCAGGCATGGCTCACTTTTTGGGCTCTTGCCTTGTGTCTTGGGCCACCAAGAAACAAAACTCAGTAGCCTTGTCTACTGCTGAGGCTGAATATGTGGCTGCAGCCTCATGCTGTGCTCAGTTGCTATGGATCAAGCAACAACTCATGGATTTTGGTATAGAAGTTGGATGCATTCCTATTTTCTGTGACAACACTAGTGCAATTAGCATGACGAAGAACCCGGTTCATCATAAGAGAACCAAGCACATAGATGTCAGACACCATTTACTAAGAGATAACTATGAAAAAGGAATGACCTCAATCAAATTATGCGCTACTGACAAACAAATTGCTGATATCTTCACTAAGGCACTAAATAAGGAGCATTTTGAGAAACATGCTAGAATTAGGGATGATAAGATCACCTAATTGAAAAACAAAACTGAATTTTTCTTTTTGGCTAGAAACACTAAAATATGTAGCTAACCAGACTAATCATTGCTCAGTATCATGACTTTACTGCCATACTCTTTTGCCATGTATTAATATGATTCCTGGCTACTAATGATGTTTTTCTATCTTTGTAAATTGAGGAAAATTAAAGACTATAACACGATGAACCTGGTTCATTGCTTCTGGTTCATCTGACGGACAAGGTACGTGCTCATCACCATCCACTTATTGAAATAATTATAGTCACACATGAGCAGGACTCTATCTATTTGGTTCATTTCAAATTCTCAGTACTTATCCCAAAATGAATTAGTTTCAAAGAGTCCCATTGAACCTTAATTAGCCTAGATTTAGGGAGTTATAACCGTCTAATCACTGACACTCTTGCAACGATTAGACTCCCACTTGACCAAGAATTATGCCCGTTGTATAATTAATAACCACATCTTTAAAAGTTCATCATTACCTCCCCTCTTTAAAAGCATAACCGTCGAACCAAGTTCATCATTACTCTCATACCAAAGCGATCAACATTCTTATCTCCCCAAATCTTCATAACAATGTCTTATACACCACCCCCTGCTTCATCTTCATCAACCAACCCTGATTACGAGGTCGTTCTTGACGACACTGGTTCAAATTATCCATCGATACATAGCTCACATTCTCCAACCAGGTCTTCAACACCCAAAAATCCTCCAGTTCCTGAATCTATCCCTGAACCCACTCCTTCACCCAAATTAGTCCCAACCGTTACACCTAGCCCTACTCCAGCCCCCAGAAAACGTAGAGTAAAGATGTTGGCCAGGAAAACAGTTGCCTCTAGTTCTCATGCCAGAAAATTTAATGAGATACTTCAAGCCAGCAAGGTCCAAGACTCTAAAGTTTCCAGCGAGTCTTTCAAACCTGCAAATGAGGATGAAGCACCGAGTTCATCTGACACTGAAAAGGGAAATCTTGAAATTGGGTCTACAACTAAAATGGCTGAAAATATGTTTATCTTGATTGGGTCAATAGTGGATGTAGAGGTACCGGATAGGTGAAGAAAAATTGGGAAAAACATAAACATTGAGAGAGACGGAAAAGGCAGTTTAGAAAAGGGATCTGGGAAGGAAGGTGCCACTCTAGCTATTGGTGGCCCCGTTCCTATGATTGTTGAGGAATGAGTCAAAGTTTCAAGGGGAAGCAATTCTGGGGAAACAACAACAGGTCTGGAAAGTCTACAATAAGCAGTAGATGAACCTGGTTCATCTATTGAGGAAACGTTGTCTGAGTTGATGAAAAAGCTGGGTGAGTCCTACAATCCCAAAAAGAAGAGAACTCCAAAATCCAAGAAAGCTAATACCCCGGTTCCAACCAAGAAGAGGAAAACTTCATCATTTGCTGATGCTCCTACCCCAAAGAGTCGTGTTACTAGAAGCACAGTTAGGCACGGAGAAGAAGAATTGGAAAAGGCTCTGAGAAAGAGCAAGAAGAAGAAGTCTGCCAAGGGAAAGGCAAAAGTTGGAGAGCCTATTTAGGCCGTTCATGTTGATGACGATAAGATGGACCTGGTCCATCAGAAGGAGCAACTAACACCAGTTGAGGTTGAGACACCAAAACCCAAGAAAGCTAAGGCTTCTTCCAAGAAGTCAGCATCTGTGTTTGCCACACCCTCAACAGTTGCAAAGAGGACCAGTTCTGCGTCAAAGAAAGTAAAGACTGTTGGTGATAAGGAATGGAGTGGAGAAGAAGAAGAAGTGTCTGGTGAGGAGACTGACAAACTCACAATGTTTGGTAAACGTACTATCTTGAAAGGGAAGCTGTTTAGAGACCTTGAGGAGTCAGGGATGATTTTCCTGTTGGATACCTTGGATGTGAAAGGGTGGAAGGACATGGTTCTTCACCTTGAGGGAAGGCTGGCTTGGAATGAGTTGGTTGAATTTATGGCCAACGCAGTTGTCAAAGATGGCAGAGTATCCTCCAAGGTTCAAGGGATTGAGATTTCGTTTGATGCAAAGGAGTTGAGGAAGATACTGCATATCCTTTCTGAGGGTTATGATGATTACACAAGACAAAGGTGGCCTAATCTGGATGATTTTCCCTCAGCTTTTCAAATCACAAGGTCCTTCTGTGAGAATGAGAAAGAACTGGAGCCCAGGGAAGAGTATAAGAGTGAGATGAGGCCTCAGCACAAATTTTTCTTCGAGTTTGTGATAAAATTTCTGCTGCCTAGGCAAGAGCGAAGACACATTGCCAGCTACATGGATCTCACGCTCATGGAGTGCTTGTACAGGGGTAAACAGATCAATTGGCCTGCCTTCATCATCCAGCTCTTGGACAGGGTTGTGAATGGAGCCAAGGCACATGCTATACGTTATGGGTTTATCCTGACTGTTGTGCTTTCTCACTTCAAGGTTCCAGTGAAGAATGCTGAAATGGCTACTGCTAAGGACTACTTTGGGAAGAATACGCTACTGAACCGTGACTACACTGTTAATATTCCTGAGGATGAACCTGATTCATCTAGGAAACTGCTTGTTAATAGCAAGGTCAGGACGCTTGTGCAGGACAGTGAGATCAAGGATGCGGAGATACTCTCAAAGGCTGAGTGGGATGCTCTCAAAGCTGAATTAGACAAAGAAAAGGAGAAGAATGAGGGTGTTCTTCATCAAATGCTCTCTCTTCTTCAAGCCAAGACCACAAACTCCTCTGCCCCTTCCCAGCCTTAGGAGTACAGTGCCTCCAAAAAACCCTCTCTATGACCCAGTTTGGGATTGTTCTGCTTTTTGTTTTCTGTTTTGCTCATGGTTGCGACTATTATTAATTCTTTTTGTCTATGGTGCCTGCTCTGCTGTCGAATCAATGCATGTTGCTGTTTGGTTATTTATTTTGTCTCAGTTTCTTAAATAGCTTACATTTAATTGGTTTCCTTTGATGATTAATTCATGATTTGCATCTGCATTTGCCTCAATGGCCATGAGTAATTGTTAATACATCTGGTAAGTTTATCATTTTGCAACTTTTCGATGATGCCAAAAGGGGGAAGATATGTGCTTTCAAAATTTCAATACTTTTTGTGATATTTATAACCTAATGAACCTGGTCTCTATATGATGAATGCTTAAATCTATAAAAAGTGTCTATGTTGGATTGAAGTATATACAGGGTTAAGCACAGAGTTTGTCATCATCAAAAAGGGGGAATTTGTTGAATCAAGTCACTGCATGGTTTTGAAGATTGACAAATGCCAACCCAGTTGAACCAGGTCCATCAGGGCAAACATAGTCAAACAGACCCATTGGCACGAGAAGCGTTCATGCACAGGTGATAAACATTATCTTTGAACTAAGAGGTTATCTCCTAAGCGAAAAGTTTGTAAATTGATAAGAAGATGGAATTCGATTTCAGGTAGGACAGAATCGAGATCAAGGAAGTTGAGATAAACTCAAACTCTTCCACCAAGGAAGAGTTGTATTGGAACTGAACAACAGCGTCTCAACTACTGACTCTATAAAATGTTGAAGCATTCCTGCTGAAGAAAAAACGCACAAACACAGAAGTGAAACAAGAACTGAAAGCAAAATTACCAAAGCAATTTGGCAAGCAGTATCCTTGTGCGACACAAAAGCTAATTGAACCACCTAGAAGAACCAGTTCCATCTGTTGTCTTTTAGTCTAGTTGTTTTTAGTAGGTGACTACATATTGTATCTTTCATCTTTGTCTAGAAGCATTTGAAATAGGTACACACTGTTCAAGTTAGAGTTAACTTGAAGTTTGTTGCAAATAGCTAGAGGCCAGTTTGCCACAAAGGGATTAGAGTTAGTCCTTAGGTTTACAAAAGAGTTTATTTTGTAAATGTTGTTTGGCTCGTTGATATAGTGAAGAGTTTGGGAAAATCCTACTGGGAAGTAGGTCGTGATTTTTTCACCTTTGAGCCAGGTGTTAGATTCTGCAATTACTTTTCTGCAAACTGTAGAAGTTGGAACACCAAGAAGAACCAGGTTCTTCTATAGAGACTGCACTCGAAAATTGGACACCACACAAATCACCCCTCCTCTTGTGTGGTATTGACGCATAGAACATCAATTTGCATGATGAAAATGGTAACATGCGGTATTGAATCATTGTAAAGGCAGGAAAGAAAGAAAACAAAGAGAGGAGTTAGTTAAATGAAAAAGCGATAAAAACAGTAAAGAGGGAATTTAGTAAGTATAATGTTGCAGTCAAACTAAACGAAAGACGACAAATAAGTTCACATAAAAGGGAAAATGGGAAAGGGATGTACAAGTATTAGCAGAATAATAAAGACACGCTTATTGAAAAAGACTAATTCACAAAACAAGTTCGTTATGGTAAGAGCCTAAGGATATCCCCAGCAGAGTCGCCATGTTGTCGCGTCCCCTTTTTTTTGCAAAATCGGGTTTCGGCATTTGACAACTCCTTTCGAGATAAGGGAAAAGAATTGGTTGGTGGAGAGTCGCCACCTAATGGATAAGGCGCGTTAAGGAACCTATAACAAATAATTCATATTATACCAGTTTGCATCACCAGAGATCGGGTAAGAGCTCAAATTACCTTGAGGGAAAGGTGTTAGGCACCTCTCGAGGTCCACAACGGTGGGCCCCGTCGAACTTAACTTATGTGAATTAGTCTAAGAAAGTGAAGAAACTATTTAACATGGATGGGGGGTCCTAAATTTTTTAGCCTACAGGATCACCCCGTGCAACATAAATAATACTTTGTAACTCTCCCCAGACGGGGGTGTTACTCGTATCATTCAGCAGGCACAGACTATCATCTCCTGCTACCCGATTACAATCTTTAAGTTTTTACCTAAAGCGCTCTAATAAATCCTAACTCGCGTCCTATGCGTGCACTACCCGTCCTTTACCTATGACCCTGGAGGCATTGAAACCTCTATTTTAGGATGGTTCTAGACTCGACCTAAGTTGCTCAAATTTGTAAATACTAAGTGACATACAAAATAGTTAGGACTTTCAAATAGAGACAAATATGGGCTCAAATTAGCCTCTACATATAAACAGTAAATGCATGCAACTGATTAACTTTAGCAGATTTATTAATCGCAAAACCCTATAGGCAGGATATCTATGTGATGTTGAATGCACAAATATGCAGTCGTGTAAGTTTCTTAGTGCGATTAGTAGAACCTACATATATTTGCCTACTGATTTTAGCATAGTGTAGCATCTGCGTTTTATACAATAATAGCAAATTACACGAATATGAGTAGAATTATTTGTTTAATCCTATAGGCATGTTGTCTAGGAGATTGACAATGATAATCACTGAAGCACATTCAGAATTACTTAATCGAATCCCCTAGGTATGATTTCTATAGTTGAACTGATTTCTATAAATGATCTGATTTTGTCCCTATATGCATGATTTCTATAAGTGATCTGATTTTAACCCTATAGGCATGATTTCTACAATTAAACATTATACAAGCAGGAATTTGCATGCTTTAGACTAGAACATAATAAGCCAAGTATTGATCTTATAGGCATGGTTGCTAATACATAATTACGGGATAAATTAATACACCTAAAGGCATGATCGTAGCATTAGTCCTATAGGCAAGATTTCTAGCGTGTCAACACAATATAAAACCTATAGGCATAATTTCTAACATATGATTTCAACAACATAATATGAAACTTATAGGCAGAACCAACAGTTCATTAGAGAACCTATAGGTAGGATTCCTACCCAACTTTGCAAATGGAAGTAAAGACCCTAAATACCTCAGAATTGTTATATCAATAATTATTACAGACCAAAGTTAATGAATGAATTACAAAAGATAAGTAAAACTATAGAGGGCCTACAACAGGTCCAAATACACCTGGACAACCCAGGCTTTCAACCCATAACAACTCCAAGGCTCATATTCATAGATACACAAGAACTAGTGGTGAATGATTCACTCATAGCGCACCGAACCCAAATCTCTAGTGTGTCAGAGTTTCCAAGGGCTTCAAGAACCCAGGGCAGTGCTCACACTAGAGAACAAATGCCCGGAAACAGTTAAAAAGAGATTAGAAACCAAACTCCAGTGTGTCAGAGTTCACAAGGGTCTCACATGGACCCCGAGCAGTGCTCACACGAGGGAGGTCAAGGACAGAACCTAAATAGCCTTGGCTTTCAGCCGGCTAAGGATGAGGATTCAGAATAGCATAGGTAACACATGAAAGAGAGTAGGCAATGGCTAAGGGATAAAATCTGAAAGGATGTACTTAATTTTAGGAAACGGATATAGCAAAGTTTAAAACATAGAACAGTTGATCAAAAGGCCAACAAGACTTAGAGACAGGTTTGTCATTTAGCAAACAATACATAGGCAGAATTATATTGAAAGAGTTAGGAAAAAATAAGTTGGCAGGATTTACAAGGATTGTCATACACAGGTGCATAATACTTAACAAGCTAAAGCCTAAAAGGTCCAATTTATACTAAGTGTACCACCATTATCAAAGAAAGCCATGTTTACTCACATCAGGAAACATGAACAACATTCAGACATGGTAGGGAAAACATAAGTTTGTTAACTACCCTAGAGTCAAGTAATCACTGAAGGAATATGAAATCAAGTGAATCAAAGACATATTATCAGGGATACTAGATTATATGTGACAGAAAGGCCTTAGCACTGATCCGAACACATTATATATGCAATACAAACATTTCAAAGATTCATAGTAAGATGAGCAAGTGAACTTGTGTCAAATAACACTCGTAAGTATTCTAGTATTGACATAGTAGACTAATAAAGTTGCATACATGAGCAGTCTAGAATGCATTTAGCTAAACAAACTTAAGAGGGTCCATATTATTCAAGTTAATCATGAGCAATATCGGAACTAGAAGCATTATGTGAAATTAAAATACTAAAGAGGCTCAGAACAAATGCAAAGTTGACAGAATCACTCATAAAAATAACCCTGAAACATACTGAGCCATGAACTTCAGAGAAGAGAACATATACAAATCACAGATACATAAGAACGAAATAGCAAAGGTACATTAACTCACCAGCTAGGCGAGAAAAGCGAGAATAACACCATAATAGTCGAGAACCCAAAATATTTGGCCTTGGCTTTCAGCCGGCCAAGAACCATAGATAGAACGAGATAACAAAGAAAACACAGAGCCAAATATTAAGTTTTTAGTGAGATTACAGTGATTCCATGTCTCTTCTAAAGGGGAAAGGGGGATAGGTTTATATAGCAACAAAATCGGATGCACAAACAAGGAAAATAGTTGAATAAACACAAGGAAAGAAATCAAGTTAACACAGGCGAAGAAAAAGGGAAAATCTCACATGCATGCCAGTAAAATAAGAAGAAAAAGAAAAGTATCAAACTCCAAACCCTATTTAGGGTTTTAAACTCAAAATCGGACAACTGGTATGAAGGATCCAGTTCAATATCACGTATATGGACGAAATATTACACAAATCTTCAAGATTGAGTCGATTCATGTCAGATATAGAGGTGGTATTTGCCAAAATTAGGCAAATACCTAAGTATTATCAGAATCGAAGAGCCAGTACCAAGAGAATGCAAATATGGTAAGCAAATAATAGTGAAATGCCGTTATCAACGGGATTTGGAGAGGGGATTTGGGGGTGTGACGACTTAGGGTTCATGAGAGAGGGAGACGGGGTTGAGAGGATTCAGAGACGACGAATGAGAGGGAATAAGGGATTAGGGTTTGGGGTGTTAAGTTAAAAGGGGTAGGTTAAATGTAGGTCGTTGATCTTAGAGATCAACGACCAGGATTTTAAAACAGTACTGAGGCGGGTTGTGTGAAATGGGTACCGACCAGGTTGGGATTAGGTTTGGGATGGGGTTATTTGAGTTAGGTATTAGGTAATTGGTCTGGGTAATTGGGTTGGTTTGGGTAGCTTAGGTCCGAAATAATTAGGGAAAAGGGGCTATTATTTAAATACCCAATTAAATTAGTAAATAATTCATAAAAGATGATAAATAAATAGTAAAAATATTATTTATGCATAAAAATGGTTAATAACAGTTATTTAACACTATAAAAATATGAAAAGTTATTTTTTGCATAAATAAAGTAATTATAAGTATATACAGGCTATTATTGCAAAATGTGCAATTTTAATCTTTAAAAATACAAATGTAATTATAACAAATGCATCAAAATATTTAAAACCTAGTATGGATGTAAATGATGAAGTTAGATGATAAAATTATCGTAAAATAATTTGTGATGCAATTAATGATTATTTATTTAATAAAATATGGGAATAAATTGATTTAAAATTTTTTAAAATTTGGAAAAATGCTTGTATGTATTTATAAATCAAATGATGATGCATATGTGCTGTTTTAAAAGTATATATGTGTATTTAAAAAATATGAGGGAAAAATTGGGTATCAACAACGAGTACTTATGCATTGTTGTCGGGTTAAAACATGCGGGTTGGACTTGTTCCTTGTAATTTATCACTTACCTTGATCATGTTATTCATGCTTAGACTAATTAATTATTAAATTGATCGTTCTTACCACATTTATGGACTTTTTGTCATAATTGAGTATTGTTCCTAAAAGTGAGCTTGGTATTGTGAAACCATTGTTGACGTAAGGCTTGTTCTTGTTATTCTATCTCCCTGTTGTTACTTGTTCATTGTTATATGGTAAGGAAGAGTGTTAGTGCGCGCAGGGTGATGCCGTGACATATGTGCGTGTTAATGCACGAAGGGTGATGCTGTGCCATATTGTGAGTAGTAATGCATGAAGAGTGATGTCGTGCCATGTTATGAGAGTTAATGCACGAAGGGTGATGCCGTGCCGTATCTATTGATTTGTACTGAGAGTGAGAGTAAAAGCATGAAGGGTGATGCCGTGCAATTTTCTTCATTGTGATTTATTGTTTTTTACTTGTTAAAGGTATATTGACTGTTCTGGTTATCATTTTCGCTGTAATTCTCGTATCTTGTACCCCTTCAACATCTCCCCTTCCCAATAGTACATGGCTAGCTTTTATTTGTTGTTATCTTGTATGTACACTATTATTTGCACATGTTTATTACGTGGGTGTCTTGTCATAGCCTTGTCACTATTTCGCCGAGGTTAGGCTCGACAGTTACGGAGTACCTGGGGTCGATTGTACTCATACTACACTCTGCACTTCTTGTGCAGACCTTGGTACCAGCTCTAGCTGATCGTGAGGCGTAGCAGCTTGGATTTGCTCATTGGAGACTCGAGATAGATCTGTTGGCGTCCGCAGACCTTGAAATCTCCTTCTATTTTCCCCTATTTTACTGTTTCTTTTCGTTCAAAAGAGTTGTATTTCTTTCAGATTCGGTTTGTAGAAAATCCTAGAAGCTCGTGAGTTGTGACTCCAGATCCGGATTGTAGTAAATATTATGGAAATTTATGTTATTTTGCACTCGGTTTTATTTCATTTTGGCTTAATTTACTTTATTTATTGAAATTGAATACTAATTGGCTTAACAATTCTCTAACATTGGCTTGTCTAGCAAGTGAAATGTTAGGCGCCATCACGATCCCGAAGATGAGAATTCCTGGTCGTGACAACTACCTACTGTCCATTTATAAGGTGTTATGTGTATTTATATACCGAGTTTTTGCAAAATTGATGGTGGGTTGATCGATATGTTCATATTGAACTTTAAGGAGGATAAGAAAAAAATAAAGAAAAGAAAAAGTTGCTGGCTTTGGCTTTCTATTTCCCTCCTTTCATTAGTTAATGTCTCGACTCTCGATTATGCAGGGGCAATGGTAGAAGTTGGGATTGTTGTAATAGTGTATTGGATTCTTGACGGTCAAGGTCATGGACTTACTTTCAATGATATCCATGTGGAGAATTTCAGTATGTAATTGGTGGTCATGTCTTTATTACCGATGGTTCATCGATCTTCACTTTTTTGAAGACACTATGGTGAGTTTGACTTCCATCTGTATAAAAGAGATGGAGAAACATTTCTTTGCAGTTTGTTTTTTAATCTATTTGTCTTTTTCACGGTAAGTACTTCGTGATTGTAGTATTTCACGAAATGTGAATTTTTTCTTAGGAATCTTTCCTCTATAGGGTGCTTCCTACATATTTCTTGATGTCTTAAGCAAGTAAGTCAATTGTTTCAACTCTTTTTTATGTGTACCTATGTTTTTGGTCCAGGAAAAAAAAAACCTTCAAGTACTCCATTTGAATAAAGATCACTATGATGAAACTTGGATAATATGGATCAATTTTGTGAAATAGTATGTGCCTCACTTTGGAGGAATCTGGGCGAGGTATATACAAATTTTGATATATGACCCATTTTTTCTTTGGCTCTGAGCTATAATATATGTAAATTTTGATATATGGCTCATCTTCTTGTAATCCTGGATCCGCCTCTGCTTCAGATGATTTGCCTATGGATACCAAAAAGAAGGTTTCACCGGCAAGCTGCAATGCTTTTAGGCAACAGTGTTGCATTTGATTCTTGATATAAAGTAGTTGGTTGATTTAAAATCTCTAACCCTTTAAAGATGCAGACTATGGAATGATGAAAGAAATGTGAAATGCTTATGATTCTACCGTCTGGATGGCTCTAAATTGAAATGTCTGTAATTTATTGTTTGTGCATGAAAGATTTTACATTACCAATGTCTTCTTTTGCTTTGAATGTATTATCCGTGAACGTATTGAACAATATAATAGAGAAGTAAAGATTGTAAATACCGGTACCGTACTTCAAATAGGCGACGACATTGCTCGTATTCACGGTCTTGATGAAGTAATGACGGGTGAATTAGTCGAATTTGAAGAGGGTACAATAGGCATAGCAAATCGATTGAGGTTATGAAAGGAGAAAAATAAAACTTGAAAGTATTATTTCGAGATATCAGCTGTTCTATTTTGATGAAATTTGTATATAGAGCAAAACAATTTTTTTTAATTTTTTCCTACTATAATAGTAATTTGTTAGAGGCACAAATAGGTGCTGGACATTATCTTCACTTATAAAGATATAATCTACAAAACTTGGTTGAAAACCCAATAACCCCATAATTTTTTGTGTGTGTTTGTGTAATTCAACCGATGCATGTTCTCTAAGTTGCTAAAATTTTAACCGTTGCTGTAATTCCTCTTTATATATAATTTTGATGCCGATACTTATATTAAAATATAGTACATGAGGGGTTTCATCCTGCAACTCAAGAACTATATGTAGTAATGTCTTCGTCACAAAAGCTTCGCTGGTTAACTACATACTTGCACAACCTTTGTAAAATAAGATAGATGAACATTACTCTATCATCAATTGTACCATCCAAAGATATCACATCTTGCATCTACTGGAATATTTGAAATTCATTCTACTCCGTCCAAAAATATAGCTTGTTGAATGTGAGTTTATCTCGGTTACCTGCTTTTGGCTTATTTTGATAAAGTACTACTGGGGGTCGCTAAATTAATCGTTTACTCTTGTATATGTAGGAACGTTTTTGTATGAAAAAGCATCGAAAAGAGGATGATTTGGCCCAAAAAGCTAAGGAAAGTGAAAATAGAAGAAAAAACTAAAGGATGCTCGTCCACCGAGCGTCACACCGCGAGGGAGGCACACGAGCCAGAGGAATCAGGCTTCGCGCAAAACAATAACTTCAACACATTGCAATGAGGCATCATGAGTTAGAAAAGAAGAGAGCTGGGGCTCGTGCGCCAGCATCGCGACGCGCGGGAGGCAGATGCACCCTCTAGTTATCCTAGCCAAATTGGGATTGGACTAAAATGTCTCCTATACCTATAAATACATCCTAAATGTGATTTTTACAAAACTTTTTGTCACGATCCCAATTTTCCTCAGTAGAAAGTCATGATGAATCTCTAAAACTAGGTAAGCCTATCAATATGCGAAAAAATTGAAATAACAACTTAAAAAGCTCAAAACTTCAACAACTACATAAATAAAATCTGTTACTAAACATGTATAATCCCCAAAATCTAGTGAAGTATAAGTCACAAGCTCTAGTAACAATTCTGGACAATCCTATACATCATTGTCTAAGATAGTGTAATGAAATAAGGAAAAACAGGATAGAAGGGGACTCCGAGGCCTGCGGATGCGGGCAGGTGTACCTTGAAGTATCCAAAGCAACCTCAGCTCACTAATGTCGTAACTGATAGAAAGTACCTGGATCTACACAAAAAGATGTGCAGAAGTGTGGTATGAGTACACCATAACGGTACCCAGTAAATGCCAAGCCTAACCTCGATACAATAGTGACGAGGTCAGGTCAAGGCCCTACTGGAGATAATATGAAACAAGACAAAAAATTTACCATATAATGATAATGAAAATAGAAATGAAACAATAAGAAATTTACGGAAAGTTAACAACACAGAATCAAGGTAGTTAATACAACACGGAAGGAAAACAAGGATTTACATATTAAGAAAATAAACAACCAAGGCAAATACAGCAAATAGAGAAAGATCAACAAGGGCTACTACCGAGGTACAACCTCGTAGTCCCAAATCATAATAGTAAATCATAGTCTTTCTATATATCACTACGGGAGCCTTTACATTTAGGTTTGAAAATCATTCTTCCCGAAATAGCATTCCGCGTTTTAGCCCACCTTATCGCGCTGTGATCATGCCCAACTCTAGCCCTAAAATGCATAAGCGATCGCTGCAAATATAATCCGGTCTAAAAGTCCGGAGTCGAATCCCACAGAGAACCAAGGTTAAAACTGTTCAGTATCACCAATAAGATAAGCTTGAACAATTCCTAAGTTATAAATATTAAGATTCTTATAACTAACTAGTTAACTAACAAATTAAAGCAGTAAATTAACAACTAAAGATACTGAGGGTTGGAGACCAAATTAAGGAGGTCTAGAGTTATGATTTTCCCAAATGTTGGAATTCTTCCTGCTATGTTCCCTACAATTTCGCCTATGTATTCTCTACTGATCGTGAGGGCTTTAGGTGCTGTAGTTCTCTCTCGAGCAATTACAACAATTTACTAGACATATTCTCTCGAACTACGCTAGCTGACTTTATCTAACCGCTCACTATGACCACGTCAAGACTTTGTTATTTCTAAACTTACCTTTAAACCTGATGTATTTTCTCACATACTTTAGGAGTGACGTTGTTCAATAACCACCTAAATATGTATTCTTTCTCAAGCAACACATCGTAAATAGGCACAGTCAAGCGATGACCATTCAATCAACTGAAATAAGCAAGTAGTTGAACAAGTAGATAAATTCAAAGGTTAAATTATATTAAAACATAAAAATATTCATCCTCCAAGAGGTTCCATCAAAACGCTAGATAATAAATTAGTTACTCATAATAGTATGTAAAACTAAAATACTCAAAGTCATAAAGAATAATGAAAAATAGGACGAGGAAAGGAAAAACTTGCGGTTAATCTTCCTCCTTGCTCCTAGCGTATTCTTGCCTTCTTGGGCATTTTCCTACCCTAAAGTAATGTCTACCTTTCAAAAGGACGTTTTATGATGTATTTATATCAATTAGGGTTGATGTGGGGGCGTCCTTGATCTCCTAATTCAAAAAGGACACGCTGAATCGCGTGCTAGAGTTGGTGCAACATGCAACTTCTAGGACGCTCCCAGTTATTTCTTTTTTCTTCTTTGTTCTTTCGCGTTCCAGGTCCAGCGCCAGACTCCATTTCACTGTTTTTTGTTCATCTTCTAGTCCATTTCGCGTCTACTTTCATGCAATGCACCAATTGTGGCACGCTACCAGATCTTGAATCTCTACTCTTTTTGCATCAAATCATCTAATTCTTGCCAACTTCCATATAAATTCATTCCTACACACAATAAACATGTAATGAGCATATTTTATGTTTATAAACATGTAATCTCCCGCAACTAACATAAGAAATAATATGCAAACATACTAAAAAATATGCATTTTTTATCATTTATCACTACCCCACACTTAAACTCTTGCTTGTCCTCGATCAATTTAAAATTAAGAACATCGACAAGTAACACAATTTCAACACATACTTAGGCATCGTATCAATGAAAATGATTTATATCAATGCTTAGAGTCCGACATAGCACTCTTCACACTTTTTCTTATTATTAGACCAATGCCAAGATTAAAATATTTGTGTGACTCTTCTAACATCCTAGCCTAAAAAAATATCTCCACTACATTCCTCTATATGACTCGCTTCTTGTTCCAACTAAAAATATGAGTTATTTACCAATCCGTTGTAAAGCATGTGCCCTCACCAACAAAGCAAAGAGAGTAATCAGTCCGCACACTCAAATATGAATTCAACTATAATTTAAGGACTCACATATTGAAAGAATTCACTTACTCTTATAAAAGAACTCATGTGCCACCCAAGTTCGTACCATAGGCTTGTCCGTAGTGTAAAATTAAACTACTTTAAGCTTGCAAAATCTAGGATCAAGTAGGACTTTATAGGTTGTAATATAGGCTAAAGGACATGTGGGATATATATATATATATAGAGGAAAATAGTGACTAACCCTCCTAAGCACTTTAATACACCACACTTCACTTTCAAGAACATTCTTATCATGACTAATTCAATGTTTTGCCATGAAACCATACACAATTAAGCCCTACTTCATTAAGCACATCATGATATAGATACTCACTAGCCCAAACAAAGATATGGGAGGTGTCATTCATCTTTATTTTTTTTTCTTTTGTGTTTTTTTCCCTATTTTTTTCACACTCTCCTTAATTTGGTATTTCCAGTTAGTAAGGATTTTAAATACAAGTGCACTTTTTTGGATTTTCTATGGTTCCACTCAAAAGCTACTGATCACGCTCAACTATGTCTTGTAGAAGACTAAGCAGGCGTTGCAAATATAATCCGGGGTATTACGCTCAGAGTCGATCCCACAGGGAATTTACGTATCAATTGAGTCTATAAAATACTAAACTGTTGCTAAATCAAGTTTCTCAAGACTTTGAATATCAATTTGGTGATGTTTAACTAATTCTACAATCAATAATAATAAACTAGCAATTAACTAACAATTTAATGTAACAATGATAATAAAGGGTCTAAGGTTATGGTTTCCCCCGTTGGTGAATTCTTCCTTGGATATGTCTTATAGTTTAATTGGCTATCTCTGTCAATCATGAAC
>ML411506.1:58342-104542 GCA_005239525.1 Nicotiana knightiana
ATGCTCCGGAGGTACCACGCCGACATCTCTCACGTGGTTGATTTCAGCACTATTCAGTTGGATGAGAGGTTGGGCTACGAGGAGGAGCCAGTTTCTATTATTGTAGACATGACCGCCAATTGAGGTCCAAGAGAGTTTCTGCCGTAAGGGTCCAGTGGAAGGGCCAACCAGTTGAGGAGGCGACCTGGGAGTCCGAGGAGGACATGCAGAGTAGATATCCACACTTATTCAGCACTTCAGGTATGATTCTAGACCCGTTCGAGGATGAACGTTTGTTTAAGAGGTGGAGAATGTAACAACCCGACCGGTCATTTCGCGTTATCGGACCCCGTTCCCTAAATGAAACTTCCCATAGCGGCTTATTGTGATTTATGACTTGCGAGGGCGGGTGGTCCGGGATTCAGAAGTGTTTAGAGAAATATTGGAACACTTGGTTCCTTAAGGTTGGCCTTTAAGGCCAACTTTGACTTCGGTCAACATTTTGGGTAAACGACCTCGGAATCAAGTTTCGTTGGTTCTGGTGGCTTCTTATGATGATTTCGGACCTGGGCATATGATCAGAATGGGTTTTTGATGACCCGGGAGCGTTTCGGCACCCAATATTGAAATAAGAAGTTCCTTAAGTTCCTATTGTGGTTTGGGGCATGTTTTTATGTTATCGAGGTCCCAACGGAATTTCGAGACCAGGAATAGTTCTGTTATGTCATTTATGACTTGCCTGCAAAATTTGGTGTCATTCCGAGTAGTATAGTTCGGTTCGGCGTGTTGTTAGCGAAGTCAAGAAAACTTAAAGTTCCTAAGTTTGGTTCAAGGGGTTTTGGGGTGTGAATTTGAGTTTTAGCGTTGTTTTTTGTGTTCCAAAGGCTCGAGAGAGTCCGTATTATGATTTGGGACTTGTTGGTATATTTGGACAGGGGTTCGGGTGGGCCCAGGTGCATTCCGGACATGCCAAAAACCAGCTAAAATAGCTGCTGGTGCACCTGCTCTAGTGTTGACCGCAGGTGCGGTTTCCCAGTAGCAGGTGCGGCCCTCAGCAGGCAGGACAAGTGCGGTCTCCACTCTGCAGGTGTGGGCCCAGGCTCCTCGTTCATTTCCGCAGGTGCGAGCCTTTGCTCGTAGGTGCGAGACCGCAGGTGCGGTCCTCGAGCCGCAGGTGCGAAAACACTGTCAGACAATGTGTTTCTTAAATACGGGATTCCTCATTGTTTTCTTTACTCTTTCATCCATTAAACACTTTGAGAGCTTAGGAAGAAGGCTCCACGACCCAACCCCTAGAAGGTAAGTAAATTTCATCTCAAGACTTGTTAACGCATGAATTCCTAGTTGAGTTTAATCACCTAATTAGTGAAAAATCAAGAATTGGGTAGTAACCTAGGGCTTTCGATAATTTGAGAATTTACCCGTGAATTAGCTATGAAATCAAGTAAAAATCGTATATTAATGATCCTTAGGCTATGTGTGAGTGTTTCCTTCGATAATTTTTGGAATCCGAGCATGCGGGCCTGGGGTTGGATTTTAGAATTTCTTCAAGAATGGTGGATTTACTAAAGGAGTAGGAGAATTTCCATAATTTGAGCATAAATTAATGTATTTGTATAACATTTGGCTAATTTTGAGTCCTCGGGTGTAGAGTTCGGAGTTTCAGGCGCGTTCTTGGTCCGGGGAGTAGATTCTGCACGAGGTGAGTCTCCTTTCTAACCTTGTAAAGGGGAACTGTCCCCCTAGGTGATTTAAATGCTATATGTGATAACTATAGGGGCTACGTACGTACAAAGTGACGATAGTCCGTACGTAGCGGCTATCATTGTTATGTCCGGGTAGTTAGGCTTACACCATGTTTTATGTGTTCCTTGAATTGAATTATATGCTTAGTGAATTAATGTTACATGCGGCTTGTTCCCTGAGATCATGGAATTAAAGGGATTTTTAGGATTTGAACACGAAGAGTAATTCATGAAGAACAAATGTGTGGATTGTGTGTGCATGTGACCGCTTCGCAATTTACATTCCGCGAGCGGAGTGTTATTTCCCCCACTCTCATGGGAGCGGGACGTATGCCATGACGATATTGAAAGATATATATTATGGTTCTGGCCGTTCGACCCTCGGCAGTGCACATATATGATCATTATAATGGCTCAAACCGGTTGTCCTTACCCTGTATGCGCATGTCAAATTGTTAAGAATTCTTTTATGGATTTTGAGTGTTCAGATATATATACTTTTAAAGGAAATAAAAGAATAATGAAGTGGAAATTGCATATTTACCTCCAGTATTTATTTGAATTACATTTATTTTAAATGCTTATTGCCTTTATCATCCTTGTATGTCTATTACTGATATTATATATTGCTAAACATTTATTGGACCTTAGTGAGTATCAAGTCGACCTCTCGTCACTACATCTTCGAGGTTAGGCGGGATACTCATTAGGTACATATTTGTTTATGTACTCATGCTGCACTTCTGTGCTTAATTGTACAGGTTCTGAGGCTGGTGCATCTGGTTATCTGACCGGATCTCGACTCTGATCTTAGTTGAACCCGACTTCACGGTGAGCTGCTTCTCCTGATGATCCTCGGCAGCACCATGGATTTTTCTTTTGCTTATTTCCCGTCTATTTCTTTCAGACAGTGGGATTGTATATTATATTTTGTATATTCTGTTAGTATGCCCGTAGGACTTGTGACACTAGTTCCTGGCACACACGTAGTTATTATTTTGGCTTTGCGGGTCTGTATATGTATATATTGTCTCATTCCTCTTCATCACTGTTTTGATTAAAACTGGCTATTTATCCTTGTCGAATCATGTTTAAGTTTAAAAAAAACTTAGTATATTTTAAAGTGTTTAATCTAATAAGATTGAGAGTCGGCTTGCCTGACCCCGCTGTTGGGCGCCATCACGACCTCAGTTAGGATTTTGGGTCGTGACAACATGGTATCAGAGGACTAGGTTCACGTAGGTCTCACAAGTCACAGGCAAACCTAGTAGAGTCTTGCGGATTGGTATGAAGACGTCTGTACTTATCTTCCGGAGGCAATAAAGTGTTAGGAAAAACCTCTCCTTATTTTTATTCTATCGTTCAGTCAATGGTTTACTAAATTTCATTCTTCTATTCTCTCACAGATGGTGAGGACGAGCGCATCTGATGTTCCAGACCCGGGAGGGGCCGCTACCCCCATTGTTCGAGGCCGTGGAAGAGGCCGGGGGAGGGCACCGGCCCGAGGGTGTCCCCGAGCTATTCCAGTCATACCACCACCAGAGGACCCTACTATAGAAGATCAGGGTGAAGTGCCCTCAGCAGGTCCTGCTCTAGTGGACTTTAAGATGGCACCAGGATTTCAGGAGATCATGGGCCGTATGATGCGGTTCATGGACACTATGTCCCAGACTGGTTTATTTCCAACGGATCCTGCCTCATCTTAGGCAGAAGGGGGAGCCCAAAACCCTACTTGCCATGCTGCAGGCCAGACAGCAACACTCCATCATACTCCGGGTACACTACCCGTGGGTGGGGCCCAGCCTGTAGCAGCAACACCTGAGCCCAGGCCAGTTGCGGACGGTGCTCCACAGAACCTATTGGATAGATGGACTCGATTGCACCCTCCAGTATTGGGCGGTGAGTGGGGCGAGGATGACCAGGACTTTATTCATAGGTGCAGGGACATACTGCACAACATGAGGATACTGGATTCCCATGGATTGGACTTCACTACCTTCCAGCTAGAGGGCATAGCTCGCAAATGGTGGCAGTTCTATATTCTCAGCAGGCCAGCAAATTCTCCTCCTATCACCTGGGATTAGTTTACTCAGATGTTTCTGGACAGGTATATCCCACCCTCTGAGAGGGAAGAGTTGCGATATAAGTTTGAGCAGTTGGAGAAGGGACATATGTCAGTGACAGATTATGAGGCTAGATTCTCAGAGTTGTCTCGCCACGCACTTATGATATTGCCTATTGATGCTGAAAGAGTGCGAAGATTTGTAGCAGGGATGCACTCCGGTATTAGGGCCAACATGGCTTGAGAGGTGGAGATGGGGACTCCCTATCAGTTGGTGGTCGAGATAGCTCGTCGGATTGAGGGCTATCGATTGAGAGGCAGAAAGTAGGGTCAGTAGGACAAGAGGGCCAGATTCTCAGGGGATTTCAGAGGTGCCCCAGTTAGGGCCAGAGGTCAGTTCAGTAGAGGTCAGCCCAGCAGGCCTCCATGTTCAGCACCCCCACCACCTCCCGAGGTGTTCCTGCGAGGGCTCATTTCAGCACCATGCCAGATCGTTCCTACCGCCCTCCAGCCATTCAGAGTTCACCCAGTGGTTATCCCAGTTATCCGAGATTCCCTAGTCCCTACTTCATTGCTATGCCAGAGAGTGCACATCGCTCTCCTGCCATTCAGGGTTCCTCTTCAGGACAGCAGGCTATGATAACCGAAGTTTGTTATGAGTGTAGGATCCAGTTCATATGAAGAGGCATTGTCCTAGGTTTCGGGGCAAGGCGGTACAACAGGATTTTCAGCCTATGGGTCCAGCACCAGCTATCAGGCCACCTAGAGGTGGGGGACAGGTCGGCAGGGGTCGTCCTAGAGGTGGAGGCCAGTCAGGGGGAGGTCAACCAGCTCCTGTTCATTCTGGCGGGGCGGGGCTCTGTCTTCCGGTGCTCCAGCTAGATTCTATGCTATCCCGGCCAGATTAGATGCAGTGACCTTAGACACCGTGATCACAGGTATTATTACAGTATGTGGTAGAGAGGCATCTGTGTTATTTGATCCAGGATTCACTTATTCCTATGTTTTGGCCTTATTTGCTCATTTTTTAGATGTCCCTCGTGAGTCCTTGGGTTCTCCTATTTATGTGTCCCCTCCCGTGGGCGATTCTGTGGTTGTAGACCGGATTTGTCGGTCCTGTGTGATTCCATTTTATGGGCTCGAGACTCGAGCGGATCTCTTATTGCTCGACATGGTTAATTTCGAGATTATTTTGGGAATGGATTGGCTATCTCCTTATCATGACGTGATAGATTTCCATGCCAAGACAGTTACTTTAGCCATGCCCGAGTCGCCTAGGCTGGAGTGGAGAGGTTCCTCAGTTAGTGCAGCCAACTGGATTATTTCATTCTTGAAGGCTCGACATATGGTCGAGAAGGGTTGTCTGGCCTATTTTTCTTATGTGCGGGACACCACCGCAGGGTCTCTGACGATTGATTCAGTGCCAGTTGTTCGATAGTTTGCTGATGTATTTCCTTCGAATCTTCTGGGCATGCCTCCGGATCGTGATATTGATTTATGCATTGAGAAAAATAACCATGTTCATGAACTTGATACCACCTGGGAACTGGGAAGGACAATCAATTGTTAGGCCTCCACTCTTCAATGGCCAGTACTTCTACTGGTGGAAGAATAGGATGAATGATCACTTAATTGGAGAAGACTATGAACTATGGGACATAGTCACTGGCGATCCTTTAGCTACCATGAAGAAGACTGCTGAAGGAGTAGATGTGCCAAAGACTAGAGCTGACTGCACTGCTGAGGATTTGAGAAAGTGGGAGAAAAATGCTAAGGTCAAGAAGTGGCTTGTGTGTGGACTCGGTCCAGACGAGTATAGCAGAATTCAAAGCTGTACCACTGCTAAAGAAATTTGGGACACTTTGCAAGTGGCTCATGAAGGAACACCTCAAGTGAAGAGGTCAAGAGGAACTATACTATATTCTCAATATGATAATTTCACCATGAAGGAAGGAGAGACCATCCAAGAGATGTATACAAGGTTCACTACACTGACCAATGAACTCAAGTCTCTTGGAAGGGTCATTCTTGAAGAAGACAAGTTTAATAAAATTTTGACAAGGGTCTTTCCAGTCTCTTAGGAAAGCAAAATTACAGCCATTCAGGAATCTAAGAACATTACAACTCTTAAGCTGGATGAGCTGATTGGAAATCTCACTGCCTATGAACTTAGAAGGCAGACTATGAAGATGGATGGTCCCAAGAAGGAAAGGAGTTTGGCATTCAGAATCACTGAAGAAGCTGATATGGAGGAGGATGAAATGACCATGATCACAAAGGACTTCAAGAAGTACCTAATGAGAGCAAAGGTTCCTTCAAGAAGTGGAAGCTACAACAAACCAAGGGTTCCTGAAAAACAAACCAATGAGGGGTGTTACAAGTGTGGAAAGACTAATCACCACATCAAAAACTGTCCTCAATGGGAAATTGAATGGAAGAAAGAAAAAGCTGAACGAAGGAACAGGAAGAAGGAACGGTTCAACCCAAGAAAAATAGAACATCAACAAAGGCAATGGTTGCTTCTTGGGGTGAAAGTTCAGATGAGGAGTCAGATGATGAAGATGGAGATGAACAAGCACTTATGGCAATTGGAGAATCCGATGAGGAATCTGAGGTAAGTATAATTCATCTCAAAGACAAGATTAAATGTTTTTCTAAAGAAGGCTATCTGAGTTACTCCTGGATTTCATTGATGAATCTGAGAATCTAAACAATGAAAAGAAACAACTATCTAAAGAGTGTGTGATTTTGAAAGCTAAGTGCAAAAATCTGGAACTTAGGGCTAGATAAACTGATAGTAAAAATGCTGAGATAAAGAACCAGGTTCATGAACTTGACACCACTATCCTAGAGCTAAGATCTGAAAATCTAAAACTTAAATTAGGAACAGGTAAAAACAAAGCTGATCACACACAACTCATATTAGAAGAAAACCTAGGAAAAATGAAAGACGAGTTGTACAAAATAAATGAGCAGATAAGAGTCCTTAAGGAGGATCTAAGCAAGGTCAAGCATGAACTAGATAGAACTAGCAAATGGAACAGGTCCTCTGATGCTTTGACATGGCTACAGGAACATCATAGTAGCAATAGAAAAGGACTTGGCTTTGGGAATCCGCTGTGGGATCCTAAAAGCAAGTACCTCAATCTTCCTGAGAACAAGATTTGTACTCACTGTGGCAAGATTGGTCGCTTTAAAAGTGAATGTAATGCAAAAGAAAAGGCCAGTCAAAAGAACAAAAGTTTTGTTCGAGGGAAGAATTGGCTACCAAGTTGGGCTAAAAAGAATTTAATTCATCCTTTTTCTTATAGAAAGGGACCCAAACTAGTTTGGGTTCCTAAGACTACCCCCTGATTTTATTTTGTAGATTCAAGTGAAAGGTAGTAGCCAAATATGGTACATGGATAATGGATGCTCAAAACACATGACTGGCAACAAGGACTAATTCATTTCACTTGAGGACCTCAAAGGAGGAAATGTCTCCTTTGGAAATGGAAAGAAAGGTGAAATCACTAGGGTTGGTAATGAACAAGATGATGAAGAACGGGCTGGTCAGAAACTTAGTCCAAACTAAAGCAACACTGGAGGAAGGAACAGGTGATGGAACAGGTTCATCCATCCCGGGCAACATGACAGGGGGAATGTAGCAAAATAATTCCCAAACTTCGTTGAACCTGTACCTGAACCTATTCCACAACAACAATGAAATGAAGGAACATCAAGGAGTAACTAGTTGGTTGTGAAACCATGCAGATATCTTCACAAAAGAACTGAGTAGAGAGCATTTTGAAAGTAACATGTTACTATTAGGGATGAGTAACATCACTTAATTGAACCAGTTCAGAATGTAAATACATTAAAAAAAAATGAAAACAAAGCAAAAATTTGGCTAGAAAAGTCTGAAATGGGTGTAAATAATCAGATTAACAATTACTCAGTCTCATATTTTAAAAAGTATACTCTTATGCCATGTTTTGATATGACTCACTGATCACAAATGAATTTTTTTCTATCTTTGCAAATTGAGGCTTGATCAAGAGGACTATGAAATGATGAACCTGGTTCATCGTGCTGGTTCATCTGAAAGGCGAGGTATGTGTTCTACACTCTGCACACTTTGAAATACTATTAATTAAATCATGAGCAGAACTATGCCCAAACTCAAAATCTTTTCAAAGCCTATCCATTTGACTTTGAACCAATTTTGTTTCAACAAGAATCCTCACCAAATTAAAATACCTAGATTCTAGGGAAGCCTTAACTGTTAATTCAAAACTAAAAGTTCATTCAAGATATCCCCTCCCTTACAAAACCATACCCAAATTTTTGATGACTTAGGTAACGTCTGTCCCAAGTCCTTCTTCTGAGGTCATCTCTGATGTTGCTGAAAAACTTAGAAAATAGGTTCATACTGGTTGGGTCTGTAATAGATGTGGAGTTGCCGGAAACAATAAGAATAGGTGGTAAAAATTAAATTAAAAAAAATGAGAGTGAGGGAGTATGGAGTAATGAGAAAGGGAAAAGGGAAAGAAGTAGCTGATTCTTCACCCACCTCTGAATCTTTTAGAATGGCTATTTGTGGAGCTGAGCCAGAAAAAGAGGAAGAACGTAACAAGAACGTAGGGGGAAGTGAATCAGAGAAACCGCTGAAGGGTTAGTACATTAAGGAAAGGTATAGATGAACCAGGTTCATCTACTTAGGAAACCCTGGCAGATCTGCTGAAAATGTTACGCGATATTACAATCCAAAGAAGAAAAGAACTCCTAAAGCTCAAACGTCTGGAACATCAAGAGAAAATAAGAAAAGAAAAGCTGCTCTTTCTGAGACTTCTAATATTTCTCTTCCAAGAGGAAGAACTACAAGGAGCAAGTAAAGCAAAGTGAGGACGAGTTGAAGAGAGCTTTAGAGGAGAGTAAGAAGAAAAGAGTGAAAAAGGGAAAGAAAAGGTTGTTGAGCCTATTGAGGCTATTGAAGTGGATGAGATGGACCTGGTCCATCAAAGTGAAAAAGTGGCAGAGGTAGAGGTTCATATCCCTAAGCTCAAGAAAGCCAAGACTTGCTCAAAGAAGTCTTCATCTGTTTCTAAGTCAGCTGAACCATCTACCTTGGCTAAACGAACTAGGTCTGCAGTTCTTTCAAGCCTTAATTTCTTAGCCCTGCCTAGAACATTCAGTGACCCAGATTCAGATTATTTTTGTTTGTTTGTTGCTCATGTTTTAACTGTTTTTATTTCATTTTGTGGATTGTGGCAGAATCATATCTCTCTATCAATGAAGTTTGCTTCTTTTGTTCTTATTCATTGTCTATATCTCTTTGATAGTTTTAATTCTTAGTTGATTATTGATGATTAATCCATGATTGCATATGCAGTTTCCCAAATGTCCATGAGTAAGTGTTAAAAATTTGGGTTTCACATAATTTGTTTTTCAACTTTTCGATGATGCCAAAAGGGGGAAGATAGGTTGTGCTCTGAACATTTGATGTTTATAACCTAATGAACCTGGTTCTTTGTGATAAATGCTTAATACTCTTATATGTGTCATTGTTGGACTAAGATGAAACAGGCCTGAAGTACAAAGTTTGTCATCATCAAAAAAGGGGAATTTGTTATCCCAAGAAAGGAAATAGTTTTGAAGATTGACAAAGGAACTCCGAGATGAACCAGATCCATCACAGGTGACATAGACCAGCAGAGTTAAAGGCACATGAGATGCACATGAGATGTACATGCATGAGATAAATGTATTCTGATAAAATTGAGATATCTTCTGATAGAAAAGATTGCAAAAACAAAATTGGAGAAGGACTCCTTATTCAATAAGAATAAAATCTGAGATAAGGAAGGATTTAGGAGTTGAGTTTGACTAGAACTCTTCCACCAAGGAAGAGTTGCATTAGGATTCTAGTTAAATCCTTATCTACTAACTCCTATAAATTGTAGATTGTTCTTATTGTATATAGACGCATAAAAACAAAAAATTATCAAAAACTGAGAGCAAAATTCGTGAAGAAATTTTGCAACCAGTTCGAGCCAAATTGGAGAGTGCGAATTTGGAGCTACTTGAACCAGTTCCATCTGTTGTCTTTTAGTCTAGTTTATTTGTAGTAGGTAATTACAAATTGTACTTTTCAGCTTTATCTAAAATCAATTGTAATAGGTACTAAGTGTTCAAGTTACAGTTAACTTGAAGTTTGTCGCAAATAGCTAGAGGCTAGTTTGCCACAAAGGGTTAGAGTTAATCCTTAGGTTTACAAAAGATTTTATTTCGTACATGCTGTTTGGCTCATTGTTGTAGTGAAGTGTTTGGAGAAAATCCTACTGAGTAGTAGGTCGTGGTTTTTCACCTGTTGAGCCAGGTGTTTTCCACGTAAAAATCTGTGAGTGCTTTACTTTTCTGCATTTATTATTCCGCAACAGTATGAGTTGGAACACATAGAAGAACCAGGTCCTTCTATAACGACAACACTCGAAAATTGGACACCACACAAATCACGCCCTCTCTTGTGTGGTATTGACGTATAAAATATCACACTTGCATTGAATCTTCTAAAAGTAATCTTTTATGTTAACACTAGAATACCTATAGGTGATATTGACAAGTTCACTTATTGTGAATCTTTGCAAAGTTTTGTCTTGATGTGTTTGACCAGTGCTAAGCCCTTTTTCTGTCATCCATGTGCCTTGATTACCTGTCATTTAGCATGTCTTTAGTTTGAGTGATTCCATGCTCCTTCAAATAATTATTTGACTTTAGGGTAATTATCAAGTTTCTGTTCTCCTACCATGTCTAATGCTATTTGTTTCCTAATGTGAGTGAACATAACTTGTCCTTAATACTAGAATGTACACTAGCCTAATTAGACCTTTCAGGATTTAACTTGTTAAGTATCATGCATTTTGTGCACAAAGAACTGTGTAAACTTCGCCAACTTGTTTTTATAACTCTTTTAATGTAATTCTGCCTATGTGTAAGTATTATTGACCTTTTGATCAACCACTCTGTGCTCTGAACTTTGCTATGTTTGCTCCCCAAAATCAAGTATGTCTTTTCAAATTCTGTCCCTTAGCCATTGACTCCCTCTTATGTGCTGCCTATGCCACCATGGATCCCCATCCTTAGGCCATTTAGGATCTGTCCTTGGCCTCCCCAGTGTGAGAACTGCTCGGGGTCCATATGAGACCCTTGTGAACTTTGATACATTGGGGTTTGGTTTCTAATCTCTATGGAACTGTTTCTGATCTTTTTTTTCTCTAGTGTGAGCACTGCCCTGGGTTCTTGAAGCCCTTGGGAACTTTGACACACTAGATATTTGGATTCTGTGTGCTATGGATGAATCATCTATACTAGTTATTGTGGATCCATGAATATGAGCCTTTGAGCTGTTATGGGTTGAAGGCCTGGGTTGTCCAGGTGTATTTGGGCCTGTTGTAGGCTCTCTATAGTTTACTTATATTTTGTAATTCATTCATTAACCTGGTATGTAATTTTTTTTTTCTAATAACAACTCTGGGGTATTAGTAAAAATGGGAAAGGGTTCTTATTTTTTTTACATTCGTACTCATTGGGTAGAAATCATGCATATAGGATTATATTGTGCTGTTGAAATTATATGCTAGAAATACTTCCTATAGGATTGTATTGTGCTGTTGAAATTGTATGCTCGAAACCCTGCCTATAGGTTTTATGTGCTGTGTTAACAAAAATTGTATGCTAGAAATCCTGCCTATCGGTTTTATGTACTGTGTTGTTGAATTTGTGTGCTAAAATCTGTCTAAATGTTTAAGTCTGCCACGCATGATTAGAAAACCTGCCTATAGGGATTTCATTTTGGCTCAAACAAATTCTGTGAATCTTTTGAATACTTTACTTCACACGATTAGAAATCATGCCTATAGGAAATGCAATAATCTGGTTTAAATTATAGCACACTCACTTCTGTTTGCTTAGAAATAATGTTCATAGGCCTTAACCAATTGTCATAATCGCCTAGTTAATATGCACGTCTTTAGGCATTAATAAACAGTCTCAATTACTAAACGTAGAACTCACGCTTGTAGGAATAACTATCATTTGTGCCAAATGCTAAAACTAGAATCTGCCTAATGCCTTGTTAATTACCACTAGAAAGCATGCCTATAGGAGTAAGTAATAATTCTGAGCTTTTCTGTTGTCAACTATCGATTACATAACCTGCCTATAGGTTCAAAATGCTTTAATTGAAATCGGTAGGCAATTACAGAATCACTTAGGAATTACTGTCAACATGTTTAAAATCCAGAATCACATAGAAATCATGTCTATAGGATCCATTGTCCTTAATTGTCAAAACTGTCAATACGCCAACATGTTTTGCGTGCATTTGCTGCCTTATGTGTGGGGGTTAAATTGAGCCTTTATCTGTTTTGTATGACTTAGTTTTACAATTTTGAGCAACCTAAGTTGAGTCTAGAACCATCCAAAAATAGAGGTCCCAATGCCTCCAGGACCGTGGCTAAGGGACGGGTAGTGCACACATAGGACACGAGTTAGAATTGATTAGATCACTTTAGGTAAAAAATTAAAGATAATAATCGGGTATCAGGAGATGATAGTTTGTGCCCACTGAATAATATGAGTAACACCACTGTCTAGGGGGGGGGGTTACGAAGTATTATTTATGTTGCACGGGGTGATCCTATAGGCTAAAAAACTTAGGACCCCCCATCCCTATTAGATAATTCCTTCGCTTTCCTTATTAGACTAACTCGCATAAGTTAAGTTTGGCAGGGACCCACAGTTGTGGACCTCGAGGGGTTCCTAACACCTTCCCTTCAAGGTAATTTGATCCCTTACCTGATCTATGGTGATGCAAACCGGTATAATCCGAGTTATTTGCTATAGGTGCCCTAACACACCTTAATCCGTTAGGTGGAGATTCTCCAACAACCAATTCCTTTTCCCTTCTCTCAAAAGGAGTTTTCAAATGTCGAAACCCGATTTTGCGAGAAAAAGGGGGGTGCGACAGCATGGCGACTCTACTAGGGATATCCTTAGGCTCTTGCCATAACGAACTTATTTTGTGAGTTAGTCTTTTTCAATAAGCGCGTCTTTATTATTCTGCTAATACTTGTACATCCCTTTCCCATTTTCCCTTTATGTGAATTTATTTGTCGTCCTTCGTTTAGTTTGACTGCAACATCATACTTACTAAATTCCCTCTTTCCTGTTTTTATCACTTTTTCATTATGGAAACTAAGTCCTCTCTTTGTTTTCTTTCTTTCCCACCTTTACAATTATTCAATATCGCATTTTACCATTTTCATTGTGCAAATACTTGACAACGTGTTATTTTCCTTTTGCATAAATACATGCTCAACATCATATTCCATTCGTGCGTAATTAATACCATAGCGGCACTTGATGAGTGTCCGCGCTCTTCCTATGTTACCCTTTTTGAATTTAGAAATACTTATTTATGGTAAAACTAGTCGATCAGCGGTGCAGTCGACGATTCCATGCCTTTCCCTCTCAAGTTGTCCGCTTGGGGGTACCAGTCTAGACTTCTATAGAAACCTTACTCTGACAATAACTATACATGCATCATGATCAAACCTAGCATAGGTTAATATGTTGTCCGCATAATAACCTTCTAAGAAAGCCTTGTCCAAAGCCCACCGGGATTTCCATAATCCCAACGGGAAAAATCATGATATGTGCATTATTTGGAGAAACAAATGCCGATATGCTAATCGTTAATGTGCAAATAGTCAAATCCGGAGAGGGAAAGGGTCTAACTTTGTTTATTTTGCAGAAAATGAGAAAAGAAGTCCCCAGGTTCGGCATGGTCCGAAATATACCACCGTTATTGCTGGATTGGTGGGAAAACCTTTCTCTAAGCGACAAAAATCACGTGAAAAGGGTTCTCAAAAACTTACCTCCTTATTAGACATCCAGCCAAATAACATGCTGATCGAGGCTGCTACCATGTTCTAGGACGGAGAAATGGCTGTATTCCATTTTGGAAATATAGAAATGACTCCTCTCTTGGAGGAAATAGGAGGATTCGCTAGATTACCCTGGGATAGTCCCGGTTTGTTGGTTCCAGAAAATCGCACTCCAGGGGGTTTCTGAAAATAATGGGTCTGAGAAAGAATGATGACTTGGCATGCTTGAAGAAGTCCTATGTATCCTTTGAATTCCTCTATGAATGATATGGACACAACAAATCTTATCGCATTTTTCATGACGAATTCTCCATCACCTCCCTGTGTTGGACTCATCGTAAGGTTTCGTATTCATCATCTGTTTTCTGGTTATGATAGTGTTTCCAAGCCAAGGGGAAAAGATTCACACCAGGTTGGCCATGGTAACCAAAACTTTAATGGAAGGGATTAAAGGACAAACATATACTATTGTTCCAATGATTGTAGCAGAAATGTACCGAGCTCAGGATCGTTGCAAGAAGGGGTTCAAACATTTTGAGGGTTGTAACTTGCTACTACAAATTTGGTTGTTGGAACATCTTCAGAGAGGCCGATATCTCCAAGAATTCCCACGAAGAACATGGAATGACCACATAGCTTTCTACCACCCGAAAAGAATGACCTTCATCCCAGACAAATTTGCACAACCAGAGAATGCTATAGAATGGGTACAGTTTTTCAACAATCTGATTGAGGACAAGATTCATTAGATGTTCGAGTGGTTCCCTACTAACGAATTCATCATCAGATCCAGGAATGTTCCGCATTTGGTGTTGATTGGGTTAATGGGCATATATCCCTATGTTCCTATCAGGGTCATGATACAAGCTGGTAGAAAACAAGTCATACCGCGAGTCTCCAAAATGGGTCATTACAAAGAAGTTTTTCAAGATGATGCCATTCCATACAAATGTGAGGCCCAACACATGTGGCATTTGAAGATTATTGTGGAAAGGATACCATCGAGCCAGATCGATACTATGCAGGTCATGTGTACTTCTACCCATCATTGTTGGATGATAGCATAACAGGAATAGTTGAGCCAGGGGTCGGTCAAGGAAACAGGGTCATAGATAAAGCTGCTGAAGCACAGGTAAAGTATAAAAGGCTACGCAAAAGAGTCCTTGAGTCCGAGGCCAGGCATTTGGAACAACACAAGATTGACATGGAGTCAATTAACGAGTGGAGGGAAATGGCTACAAAGTCAACAGAAAGGTTGGAGTATTTAGAGCAGGGTCTGATGGAGCTTGAAGGGAAGATGATGAAAAGGGTCGTGGATTGCCAGAATGCAGAGGGCAATGAAGGAGGACATCTATCAGGGGCATATCTACTGCTGGACATGTGCGACCTGAGGAATCTAATTGACGGAGCCAAGAAGGCCAAGCTTGGAGAAGGCCCCTCTAGGACCAAGTAGATTAAGATTATTTGTTTTAGAATTGAATGTAATAAAGCAAATGCCATTAGTGACTCATTTACTTATTGTCGCTTTAGGTTCGTCTTATTTACTACATTAATGAAATGAGGCAGTTATCGGCATTAAATTTCTCCAAATCTACATGCCGCTAGGCCTACCTCGGGCACAATGAGGGTCCCAAATTAGGACGTGCATTTATATTTTCGTAATACGTGTTTAAATACTGCAAATACCTTTTCAGAATCCTTACTGACTTGTTTACCTTTTTGTTTTTCTTTATTTTTGATTATCCCCATCCCCTAAGGTTGGTTCGCACATACTAGCATCATCAACATATCACACCAGATCTAGAGGCCCTCTACCTCCTCCTTCTCCAAGTGATCCAAGAAGTAAGGGAAATGATAAAATGGATGATATGAGTGGTGTCAGGACAGACAACTCCACACATGCAGAGAATGTTGAGACTTCAGGCGGTTGGAGTAATCCGGCACAGAATGATTTGGTCTTACGGTTGGAGCAGAAGATACTAGAATTGCAAGGGGAGCTTGAGCAGGTTTGCAAGGGGAGCTTGAGCAGGTTCGCAAGGGGAGCTTGAGAAGGTTCAAAACACACCAAACCAACATCCGCAAAATCCTCCCGCACCCCATCAATACGCAACACCTCCCAAAAATCCCAATCCTCTACCAGTACCAACCCTTTCTCAACACCAACATCTCCCGACTCAATACCCGCAAACCACCACTTACCATACTCCTCAACATACCCCACAAGCTATCCCCGATCTGCAAAATTCAACTAATGACTATCACTACATTCAAACCCCTGGCATCCACCAAAAAAATCCTATATACGTAGAAACCTTACCCCACTCCACTCAACCAACCTCATACACACCAGAATACATCGAGAAGGACATGCTCATCAAGAATATGGCAGAGGAGCTCAAGAAGCTCACAAGCCGAGTCCAGGGTGTTGAAGGAGGAAAAAGGATGAAGGTCTGAATTATGAGGATCTATGTATTCAGCCAGACGTAGAACTGCCGGAGGGTTACAAACCTCCTAAGTTCGAGACGTTTGACGGAACAGGTGACCCAAAAGTACATTTGAGGACATACTGTGACAAGCTCGTGGGAGTTGGGAAGGATGAAAGGATTTGCATGAAGCTATTCATGAGAAGTCTCATTGGAGACGCCCTATCTTGGTATATCAGTCAAAATCCCAAGAAGTAGTTTAATTGGGTAAGCATGGCATCAGACTTCATGGATCTATTCAGGTTCAACACAGAAAATGCACCGGACGTCTTCTACATACAGAACCTCAAGAAGAAACCAACGGAGAATTTCCGTGAGTATGCTACTCGATGGAGGTCAGAAGCTGCAAAGGTTAGGACGACATTGGAAGAAGAGCAAATGAACAAATTCTTCGTCAGGGCCCATGATCCATAATATTATGAGAGTTTAATGGTCATCGATAATCACAAATTGTCCGACATCATCAAACTCGAGGAAAGGATTGAAGAAGGGATCAAGAGCGGAATGGTAACCAATTTTGAAGCATTGCAGGATACGAACAAAGCATTACAGTCAGGGGGTATATCAAAGAAGAAAGAAATAAGAGCGGTAATGGTAGCATAAGGTCCAAAATCTCCACTCACATACCAGACACCTCCACCTATATATCAGCCTTCACCTCCCAAATATCCTCAACCCGCTACCGCCTACCACACCTATAATACCCAGCCAACCTATTATCATTCACCTCTAGCCCATCAAAACTATCAAAAACCCAGACCCAATTTCGATTGTAGACCACCCAGACAATACACCCCTATTGCTGAGCCCATCGACCAACTATATGAAAGACTAAAGGCTGCCCGATATGTCACCCCTATTCCCGCTGTTGCTATGGAAAACTCCTCCCAGTGGGTCAACCCAAACAAAATATGTGCATACCATTCCGGCATGAAGGGACATACCATCTATGAATGCCACACTCTGAAAGACAATATCAAGCACTGATTGATACCAAAGTCATACAAGCAAAGGAAGGCGCGCCCAATATCCGCAACAACTCTCTCTCGGACCATAGGGGTGAAGGAGTAAATGTGATAGAAACTGATGAAGAATGGGATCCTGAAGGGTCAATTGGTCTTGTTCGGGAAGGCAATGACCCTAAGAAACCTGCAGTCGCACTCACTCCTATTGTGGTACGGGTACAACCACTAGTCAAAGTTGAGATAGCTGCATCAACTCCGTTCGAAATCGAAGTGACAACACCTACAGCTACACTTGCTCCACTTGAAGTAGAAGTATTCACACCCTTCACTGTGACGGTAGCATCCACATCGCCCTTTAAATCCAATGCCGTACCTTGGGATTATGTTTCCGAATCCAGAAGGAAAGGGAAAACAAAAATGGAAGAGTCTGGTGCTGCACAAGGGATGACCAGAACTGGAAGAATCTATACACCGGAAAATTTGGGAGGAACAAGTAAGGAAGCCACTGCCAAACAACCCATCATTGAAACCGGTCCGGATGATCTCTGGAGGAAGGTACAAGTAAGGGAATATTCTGTGGTAGACCATCTAAACAAAACTCTTGCCCAGATATCCATCCTATCACTGCTGCAAAATTCTGAGGCGCATAGGAATGCTCTGATGAAGGTGTTGAATGAAGTGTACGTGCCCAACAATATCACCAGCAGGGAAATGGCCAACATGGTGGGGCAAGTGCTGGAGAGCCACAAGATCACCTTCCACGAAGATGAGTTGCCGCCAGAGGGATTGATCAACAACAGGGCACTGCACATCACAGTGAAATGCGAGGATAAGTTCATTGCCAGGGTTTTTATAGACGGAGGATCCATCCTCAACATCTTTCCATTGACAACTCTAAAATGGTAGGGCAAAGGTTTGCAGGAAATACGAGCAGGGATTATGAATGTGAAGGCGTTTGATGGGTCGCAAAGAGCCACAATTGGGGAAACCAATTTATGCTTGAAGATGGGTCCCACTTGGTTCGATGTTGAATTTCAGGTGCTAGACATATCTTCCTCCTACAATTTTCTGTTAGGACGACCTTGGATACATGCCGCTGGGGCTGTTGCGTCCACTTTGCACCAGGCTATGAAATTTGAATGGAATCATCAAGAAGTAATCATTCATGGAGATGGGAGCAATCCCATTTATACGAATCAAAATGTTCCGGTCGTGGAAAATAGAAGGAAGTTGGGCGGAGAGATTTATCACTGCATCAAGCGCGTCAATGCAATTGAAAAAGATAAATGGTGGAGAAGAAAAATAGAAAGCATACTGGCATGGTCGGGGTATGAACCCGACATAGGAATTGGGAAGAAACTCTAAGGCATTACCAAGCCAATACAACTGAAATGTCATGGTACAACTTTTAGGCCTGGATATACGTATACCTGGCAAGAGTATGATGATTGGTCGCTGCCATGGCGTGGTACCTCTTACCCTCTTGAGCAGCCAGTGCCACATCTGAGTCAATCCTTTCATCAAGCCAATACAATATGGGGATCCGGAGAAGAAGAAGCTTTGGCGGGGCTGGGGAGCCTGTTCTTGGAAGAAAAAGATATGGACTGCAATGTGATTGTTTAGGAGGAGGATAAAGAAGGCCTTGTCATTCAATCCCGGGCATTACTATTTCTTACCTTGATGAACCAATGACTGTGACATGTAATGAGACAAGGCATCACAAGGATAGTGATTCCGAAGAGACAGAAGAAGAAGATGTGATACCTGAAGCGATCGTCAGAGAAGTTGAGAACTTTGAGAACAAACCTAAGTCCAACCTGGACGAGACTGAGATAGTCAATTTAGGAGATTCTAAAACCATCAAAGAAACTCGCATAAACATCCACTTGTCACCGTCAGAAAAGGAAGAATACACTCACTTCCTGAAAAAATACGAGGACATTTTCGCATGGTCGTATGATGACATGAACGATTTGAGCACATGCATAGTGGCTCATAAATTGCCTACCAATCGAATATGTCCGCCGGTAAAGCAGAAACTCAGAAACTTCAAATCAGACATAAGCCTATAAATCAAGGAAGAAGTCAGTAAGCATATCAAAGCCAAAATCCTCAGGGTAGTTGAGTACCCAACCTGGTTAGCCAACATTGTGCTGGTTCCAAAAAAAGATGGGAAAGTGAGAATGTGTGTCGACTATCGGGATTTAAATAGAGCAAGTCCCAAGGACGATTTCCCACTACCAAATATACACACACTGATTGATAACTGCGCCAAGCATGAGCTCCAGTCCTTTAGATCGCTTCACAGGTTATCATCAAATCTGGATGGATGAAGAAGATGCCAAGAAAAAATTGAACTACGCTTGACCTGATTCCTGTTTAAGAGGGGATACGTAGGCAGCCCTGTGGGTTCGATCACAATTCAATAAAATTTCCATTTTCCCCATAATTAGAAACTAGGGCAGAATTTTGAGGAGGACCCTCAAAATTCTGAAGCAAGTTCAGCCAATGGCATTGCATGCAGAGCAGCCAGAAGATCATTCAGAAATTGGGGCAGACCTTTGAGGAGGACCCTCAAAAAATTCTATGACAAGGAGGTCGCAATGTATCTGATAACGTCAAAGTCATTGGTTTATCTAATTGATTTCTTAATCTGCATATTACTATGTTTTTGAAAACCATACACGCATAATTTTGAAAAAATTTATTTTCAGCCAAATTCTACTCATGTTAACTCGAACAGAACCCCCGGGAAGAGTGGAGCAAAGCAAGAAGACAAAGTCACGAACCAACCTCCCCCGCAAAACTCACAGATTTTCTTTGGATGTAGGAATAGGTCATCGCCATAAGTATAGTAAGAAAAACAGAACCGCTGGACATAAATATGTCTCCATCTAAGAATACTTTGCTCTTATTTGCTACTCGTCCATTTGCATGAGGCTAAGAACTGTCTCGAATCTTGCATGAGGCTAAGACTTGACTCTCTATTCTCATAAGTCTAAGCATTGCCTTCTCCTTGCATGAGACTAAGATCTGTCTCAAATATTGCATGAGGCTAAGCCCTGCCTCTCTATTGCATAAGGCTAAGCATTTTCTTCTTCTTCCATGAGGCTAAGCCCTGCCTCTCTAGGCTATTTAACTAATAGCCCTAAATTCTTCCTATTTTCGTACCTAGGCTACCCAAACCAGCCCAAATTACCCATCCTAACCCAATAACCCCAGCCCAAAACCAATGATTCAATTACCCTAACCCGGTCGCAACCCATTCAACTGACCCGCCCCACTCCCATTTTAAATTCTGGCCGTTGATCTCCTAAGATCAATGGCCCCCTGTTAACCTACCCTTTTAATATTAGCCCCTAACCATAATTCCCTCCATTCCCTCTCATCCGCCGTCTCTGAATCCTCTCAACCCCTTCTCCCTCTCTCATGAACCCTAGCCGTCACACCCCAAAATCTCGTTGATAACGGGATTTCACCATTATTTGCTTACTATATTTGCATTGTCTTGCTACTGGCTACTCGATTATGGTATAATTTAGTAGTTTTCCTAACATGGCAAGCTAATCTCACCATTTTCGGACAAAATTCGGTTTGAACCCTCCCCTTTTCTCGTCTATGTTCGTCTTCTCTCTCTCTATGTACGAATCTCTGAGATTTTTTCTCTATTCTAATTTACCCTAAATATTAGGGTTTAGATCTTTTACAGATCTGTTTATATTTTTGTCACTTTTTGTTTAAAAACATTTTATGTTCTCGTATACCTATTTTTATGATTTCCATTAAAAACCTTGCCTAATTTATTTTTTCCCTAAAATTAGGGATCAGATCTGGCTAAGATCTGTTTTGGTTGATTATCTCGACCTTCCGTATGTTTTGCCTTCTATTTTTCGTGATGTTTTTTACCTAAATTATTGGCCCTAATTTAGGGCTCGAAACTGTTAAAGGTTTTTGTATTTTTGATTTCTTCCTCAATATCTATCTATGTGCATTCCGACTAACTTTATTTTAGGGGTTCAATTATTATTCTATTTTTCATTTTACTGATTATGTGGTTACCTGCTTTAGTTAGACCTATTTGATTATTGACTTGCCTTAATAGTATTCCGAACTTTTCCTTAAACAATGTGATTGATTGTTTTCATATTTGCATGCCCTAGTTTAAGGCTATTTAAACCCTTTCCCTTTCTTCCTTTGGTACAGACTCAAAAATCATTGACCTCACTAGTCTTAAAATCTATTATGTTAATATTCTTATTCTACATTGTGGTCTTGGCTGGCTGAAAGCCAAGGCCATTAAGTTCTGGGCTTTGGTTCAAATTGTTGATTCAGAACACTATTTTTTTGTTCTTTTCTTGCACTTCTCGTTTAACTGGTAAGTTCTGTACCCTTGCCGTTTCTTTCTTATGTATCTGTGACTTGTGTTTGTGGTCCAGTGTGCTTAAGTTTATTTTTTAAGCATTATTCTGTCAATTTTAGGTCTGTTTGAGTCTCTTTAGTTCTCAATTAATGCTGTTAGTTCTACGACTGTTTATGCTTGTTTTGAATAATATGAATCCTCTTAAGTGTTTTAACTTAATGCCTTCTAAAACTGCTAACCTGTATGCAACTTTGTTAAGCACTTGCATTGAATCTTCTAAAAGTAATCTCTTATGTTAACACTAGAATACCTATAGGTGATATTGACAAGTTCACTTATTCTGAATCTTTGAAAAGTTTTGTCGTGATGTATTTGACCAGTGCTAAGCCCTTTTTCTGTCATCCATGTGCCCTGATAACCTGTCTTTTAGCATGTCTTTAGTTTGTGTGATTCCATACTCCTTCAAATAATTATTTGACTTTAGGGTAATTATCAAGTTTCTATTCTCCTACCATGTCTAATACTATGTCTAATGTTGTTTGTTTCCTGATGTGAGTGAACACAACTTGTCCTTAATACTAGCATGTACACTTAGCCCAATTAGAACTTTCAGGCTCTAACTTGTTAAGTATCATGCATTTTGTGCATAAAGAACTGTGTAAACTTCGCCAACTTGTTTTTCGAACTCTTTTAATGTAATTCTGCCTATGTGTTTAAGTCTTTCTGTCCTTTTGATCAACCACTCTGTGATCTGAACTCTAGATCCCCATCCTTAGGCCATTTAGGTTCTGTCCTTGGCCTCCCCAATGTGAGCACTGCTCAGGGTCCATATGAGACCCTTGTGAACTCTAACACATTGGGGTTTGGTTTCTAATCTATCTGGCACTGTTTTTGATCATTTTTCTCTAGTGTGAGCACTGCCCTGGGTTCTTGAAGCCCTTGGGAACTTTGACACACTAGAGATTTGGATTCTATGTGCTATGGGTGAATCATCTACACTAGTTATTGTGTATCTATGAATATGAGCCTTGGAGCTGTTATGGGTTGAAGGCCTGGGTTGTCCAGGTGTATTTGGGCCTGTTGTAGGCTCTCTATAGTTTACTTATCTTTTGTAATTCATTCATTAACCTGGTATGTAATTTTTATTTTTAATAACAACTCTGGGGTATTGGTAAAAATGGGAAAGGGTTCTTATTTTTTTTACATTCGTACTCACTGGGTAGAAATCCTGCCTATAGGATTATATTGATCTATTGAAAGTATATGCTAGAAATCCTTCCTATAGGATTGTATTATGCTGTTGAAATTGTATGCTCGAAACCATGCCTATTGGTTTTATGTGCTGTGTTACCAAAATTGTATGGCCAGAAATCCTGCCTATAGGATTATACTGTGTTACAAAAATTGTATGCTAGAAATCCTGCCTATAGGTTTTATGTACTGTGTTGTTGAAATTGTGTACTAAAATCTGTCTAAATTAAGTTTGCCACGCATGATTAGATGCCTATAGGGATTTCATTTTGGCTCAAACAAATTTGTGAATCTTTTGAAAACTTTACTTCACACGATTAGAAATCATGCCTATAGAAAATGCAATAATCTGGTTTTAATTACAGCAGACTCACATATGTTTGCTTAGAAATAATGTTCATAGGCCTTAATTAATTGTCACAATCGTCTAGTTAATATGCACGTCTTTAGGCATTAATAAACAGTCTCAATTACTAAATGTAGAACTCACGCTCGTAGGAATAACTATCATTTGTGCCAAATGCTAATACTGGAATCTTCCTAATGCCTTGTTAATTACCACTAGAAAGCATGTCTATAGGAGTAAGTAATAATTTTGAGCTTTTCTGTTGTCAATTGTCGATTAAATCACTTAGATAACCTGCCTATAGGTTCAAAACGCTTTAATTGAAATCGGTAGGCAATTACAGAATTACTGCCAGCATGTTTAAAATCCAGAATCACGTAGAAATCATGTCTATAGGATCCACTGTCCTTAACTGTCAAAGCTATCAATACACCAATATGTTTTGCGTGCATTTGCTGCCTTATGTGTGGAGATTAAATTGAGCCATTATATGTTTTGTATGAAAAGTACGATATGTTTTGCATGTCGCTTAGTTTTACAATTTTGAGCAACCTAAGTTGAGTCTATAACCATCCAAAAATAGAGGTCCCGATGTTTCCAGGACCATAGGTAAGGGACGGTTAGTGCACGCATATGACACGAGTTAGAATTGATTAGAGCACTTTAGGTAAAAACTTAAAGATAGTAATCGGGTAGCAGGAGATGATAGTCTGTGCTCGCTGAAAAATATGAGTTACACCCCCGTCTAGGGGAAGTTACGAAGTATTATTTATGTTGCACGGAGTGATCCTATAGGCTAAAAAACTTAGGACCCCCATACCTATTAGATAGTTCCTTCGCTTTATTTATTAGACTAATTCGCATAAGTTAGGTTCGGCCGGGACCCACCGTTGTGGACCTCGAGGGGTGCCTTACAACTTTCTCTCGGTAATTTGAGACCTTACCCGATCTCTGGTGATGCAAATCAGTATAATCTGAGTTATTTTCTATAGGTTCCCTAAAGCACCTTAATCCATTAGGTGGTGACTCTCCAACAACCAATTCCTTTTCCCTTCTCTCAAAAGGAGTTGTCAAATGTCGAAACCCGATTTCGCGAGAAAAAAAGGGGCACGACAGCTAGAATAAGGTTGAATCTGAAATAGAGAATTGGAAATGTGCTTTTATTGTATACATACTAGGGCAGGTGCCGGGTTTAAAATCTATGAAAAGGTATAATAATGCCAAGTGAGCAACTGTTGCTGAACCAGATATCTTCATGTATGTGGAAGGGTATTACATTGTTAAATTCCAAACAGTTACTGATATGCAGAAGATATACTACTCTAGGCCTTACTCTATGAATAATAGACCTATGATACTAAAGCCATGGACCTCAGATTTTGATATGAATAAGGAATTTCCAACTGAAATTTCCCTCTGGATTAAATTCCCAAAGCTGCCTATGAACTGCTAGGGACCTGGTGCACTAAGTAGAATAATAAGTGCTATTATATTTGTTGATGAATGTAAGACTTAGAAGACTAAGGTGTACTTTGTTAGAATTATAATTGAGGTTAATGTTGCTAAGCCACTGCCTAATCAGGTCAGTGTTATGGATCCAAATGGGAGGCAATTTCTTCAGGGTGTGTACTATAATTGGAGGCCTCATTTCAATGACTAATGTCAAGTAGTAGGGCATAACTGTAATGCTACAAAGAGGCCAGAAAAACAGGTGGATAATCAGCAGGTGAAACAACATGTGCATAAAAAGGAGCCTAAGAAAGTGACTATGGAATGGAGAAGGGCCTATACGGCAAGCTGAACAACAACAACAACAACAACCTACAATAGTGAAGCCAACTGCCCAACATGTTCTACATACAGCCTCTCCAAGCAGTATCCATGAACCTAGCCAAAGACAAAGTAGGAATCCATATCCTAATCCTATGCCCAATGAGAATCATAGAGGGAAACAAGTGACGGGGAGCCCTAAGATTAATATGACAAACTTTCCTATGCAGTCTGCTGTCACAGTGAAGAACACATGTGATGTGCTACCTTGTGGAACTGGATATATGCATAGTTTACCCTTGGACAGAGGTGGAGGCCATCTCATATGCTGATAAACTGGTTGTTTTGGAATGTACGGGGAGTCAATAAGAGGTACAAGAAAAAAGAGATGCACCAATATATTAAATCTAAGAATATCAAGTTGGTTGGACAGATTGGGACAAGAGTCAAAGAGCATAATTCATGCAGAGTAAGTAGAGCTATTGTACCTGATTGGGATGTTATGACTAATTACTAATATTTGAATTAAAGTATGTATATTTATATACATATTGCCTCGTATTTTACTCATGCTTCGTAAATTTTGATTGTTTAATGTAATAATTTATGCTAATTAGTGGTATTTTTATGTGTAGGAGGCATCCAGAGATAATGTGGGACGAAGGTGAACGATTTGAAGCAAAAAAGGAACAAAGTGAGGAATTTGGACAACGTAGCGCCTTTGGTAGCGTGGGCGCTACTTGCGGCCCAGTTTTCAGAAGCACAAAATTTCCAGCGTCAAGGCTAGTGCCCCACGCTACCCTAGGCACTGGTGATGGGAACATGTCTTATTTGGCCCAGGACTTGGTTATTTCGACCCCAAGATGCCTCAATGCGTATAAAAGAAAACCTAAACCTATTTTGGAGGGGGAGACGCCACTTTGAGGGAAAAACACAAGTGCCGAACACTCGGGAGCACGGAATTCATCAATGCTTCCATCTTTCATACAGTTCGTATTCATAGCTTTTATGTTTAAAAATTACATTTTGATTATTGTTATGAACATGAGTGGTTAAAAACCTCATTATTCTGGGGTTATGGGCCGTTCTTACTATTGTAAATTGACAGTTGATTGTTTTGCTTGGCTTTATCATATTAATTTGCTTATTTAATCTTGCACTTAATTATTCTTTTGCGTAGCTAACAATAGAGTACTATCAACGAATATAGTTGAACTTGAAAGTGGTAACTATAAATTGCATATATGATTGAATAGAGTAAGTTCTTGAATCCGGGCATCAGAGAATAGATTCTCAATTAGGATAGACATATTGTAGTTACCATACTTAGTTATTTTTGCAGGAAATATACATGCGTTCTTTCAAGTTTGATTTTATAAACATGTAGTCTTAGGTTGGATTGAATAGGCGAGCGAAGCGTCGAAAGAACTTCGCGAGCATAATAAACCCTACTAGTCAACAAATTAGATGCGTCAAGTGATTACATCAACCTGAAAATGCAATAGGAGAGATGTTAATCCCATAACCATGGAATATCCCAATCTCATTAAATTCTCTCTAAGTGTTTGTTTGCTCTACTTGTGATTATTTTCTTAATTGCTTATTAATTCGTAATAATTTAGTTACAAAAATCACAATCATCTTTTTCACACTCACTTGAGCATTAATTTATAAATATCTTAGATTGAAAAATTGTTGATCATAAATCCTCGCGGGAATGATACTTCTTATCACCTTATTACTTGTCGACCGCGTATACTTGCGTGTGCATTTAGACCCAACAATTACCAACATGCTCAATATGGAAGAAGTTGGCTATTGTGGGATCCACGATGGTTCATTATAAATGTATTACAAATAGGCACAATTCTTATAAGGCCATTGTCACGACCCAAAATCTAACCCGTCGTGATGACACCTAACCCAACCTGGTAGGTAAGACAAATAACAATAAAATAGAATATAGTGTTAATGCTAAGAGTCAAAAATAAAATAACTGAATTTTATACAACTCCCTAAGGATCGGTAGTACAATTCATGAGCCACTAAGACTTAAATTTAAAAAAAAACTTAACCGAAATAATTACAACATCTGTTTGGATTGTACATGAATAGAATTGGAATCTAAAGCTACCAAGGACAAGTGATAGCCTTAACTGGAACACATGTACATCTTCAATGCCAGCTCCCGTCATACACAACAGTAACAACTCCAACATCTGAACGCAAGGTGATGAAGTGTAGTATGAGTATAACCGAGCCATGTACTCAATAAGTATCGTAACTAAACTCGGTGAGGTAGAAGAAGTAAGAATATAGATGTCACTCACTAACAACTGCGTAGTTCATAATTTCAACAAGTATAGAACAGATACATGATAAAACCAGGAAATCTCACGTAAAACTATTTTGATGCTCCCAATTCTCTATTTTAAAGTGTTTTGCTCAGACAACAATCCAGCATGGAAGATATCCAAGTAAAATCAGATTAACAGTCAAGGAAATTGCAAGTAAAGATGAAATGAAATAACAAAATATCAGTCTGTTGTGGTGAGTAACCCGATCCAATAACAATAAGACAATAAGGCATGTTGCGGTGTGCAACCTGATCCAAATATAGTAACATGTTCTCCTAGAGCTCACATCAACCAGAAACCCGTCGGTTTCTCACAATTTGCGTGACCATCAAGAGAGGAACATGAGAGGGTGACCCTAGGGGGATGGATCCGTATCCACACGCTGCACGGACAACTCACGTACTAATAATATCAACCGCACGGACAACTCACGTGCTATAATATTAATCCGCCCGACGTGGTCACATGCACAATATCATAATCCGCCCGACATGGTCACAGGTATATCAACACAATCCATTCGGCGTGGTCACATGCACCCGGTCCAAATCATATCACACAGAAGCAAGTATACAAGAAAAAATATATAAAACGGATAAATATCATATTTCATGCTCCTGGTCGGGTACAATAACATGCTAAAGTGTAGGCATGTGCAAAGTATGCTATCATCAACCAGAAACCCGTCGGTTTCTCACTGTAACGACCCAACCGGTCGTTTTGAGAATTTAAGTTCCATTCAGTGGTGTAAGGTATTGAACAACTTCATATTATGTATCGAATTTCATGCATGGTTGAATTCAGCTACCAGATGATTCAGAGTCGAATTGGAAGGAAGATTTTATTTTTGGAATCTTAAGCGGTGAGAATTTGGCCGGAATTTGAAATTGGTGTAAACGGCTCCGGAATAAGTTTTGGATGACGTCAGTAACTTCGTATGGTGATTTTGAACTTAGGCGTGCGTTCAAATATGTATTTGGAGGTCCGTGGAGTAATTTGAAGTAATTCGGTAAAAGTTGGAAAAATTTGAAGTTTGGAAAATGGAAAATGGAGTAATTTGAGGAAATTTAGGGTTGGAATGTGATTTCGAGAATTTGGACAGCTCCGTTATGTCATTTGGGTATGCATCTGCAAAATTTTGCAGTTTTTTGGGTTGGTTTGATTTGTTTCGGCACGAGTTTTTGAAGTTGGAAGATTTGGAACTTCATAGTTTGATTCATGGCGCGATTTTCATTTTTGACATTGTTTGATATGATTTGAGACCCCAAGCGAGTCTGTGTTAGGTTATATAACTTGTTTGTGTGTTTAGACGGGGTTCCGGGGGCCTCAGGGTGGTTTCGGATCATTTCGGGCTATTTTGCAATAGTTGATGCTGGTGTCTGATGTTGTTCTTCGCGTTCGTGAAGAAGGATTTGGCTTTAGGGACTTTGTTCTTCACATTCACGAAGAAGAAAATCTCTGTTAAGCAGGTCTGACTTTGGAGGCTCATATCTCAAAATCTATAAGGAATATGAAGATGATCGAAACACACAAGCTGTAATCCTTTGTTTCTAGTTTTCAGAAAAGTAAATCATTTAGCATTTGGATTTGTGTACAAAAAGTTATGACTGATACACTCAGACTGTATGGGAAGATGAAGAAGAAACGTGTGTTGCACAGGGCTGACTTTGGCAGGTTATATCTCAAAATCTATAAGAAATTGGGAGCTGACCAAAATGTAAAAGTTGTAGATCGTGGTATCTAGTTCTCAAAACCATTTGTCATTTGGAGTTTTGTACTAAAAGTTATGGCTATTATACTAGAGATTATATGAGAAGAGTTTGAAATTGGCTTTTGAGAGTTTTTGTTCATCGGGAACGCGATGGGTGGCTCGCGAACGCGAAAAAGGAACACCTAGGCAGAATTTAAAGTTCAAAAACGAGGGTTTTGAGTTCATATCACAAAATTTAATCGGGAGCTCGGTAAAAGGCGATTTTAGAGAGATTCTTGCGTGGGTGTTTGGGGTAAGTGATTCTTACCTAGAATTGGTTAATTCCCATGATTACGTCTTTAATTTCAACATTAAATTAGTGATTAAGAGTGGAAAATTGGGGAAAATTTGAGAAAAATTCTTAGGTTGAATTTTGGGGTTTTGATCGAGATTTTGGTATCGGAATTGAGTAAATTTGGTATGGTTTGACTCGTGAGTGAATGTGTGTTCGTAATTTGTGATTTTTATCCGATTTCAAGACGTGGGCCCGAGGAGGCTTTTTGGGCGTTTTTCCTATTTTCTTGCCTTAACTTCAAATTCATTAGCTAAAGTAGTTACTTGTATTTATATTTATGTTATGTAATTGATTTGATTAAATTTGGGCCATTCAGAGTTGGATACTCATGGAAAGAGCGTGGTTTTGGATTTATTTGAGCTTGATTCGAGGTAAGTATCTTGCCTAACCTTGTGTGGGGTAACTACCCCTTAGGATTGAGTCTTCTATGTTGATTGTAGTCCGTGTAAGTGAGGAGACGAGTGTGTGCTCGGACTTATTTATGGAAGGTTGGACTTTTAGGGTTCGTAGGTCCTTATATTCACTGTGTATGAAGTTGTTCTTGTTATGACTGAGTTCCTAATTAATAGTTTCATCTCTACCTGCTTAAATTAGAAGTTAAGTGCTTTTGGATTCACTCTATTGCCCGTTTGACTCCTAATTGACTTAACTGAAGATTTTATCCCTTTTACTGTCATGCTATGTCTTCATAACTGCTTATCTATATTTGCAATTATCATCATCTCATCCTATAATTATTTGGTCCCACTGGAGGTTATAGTTATTTTCCCGCAACTTGTCCTTAAGTGAAATTGTTGAATATCCTCGTAACTGTGCAGCCTTATAAGAAGTTTAGATATCCTATACCTTAGTTGAATTGCCCTTACATAGAGTTATGGCATTTGTGTTAGTCTCTTGTTGTTGAACCGTGCAAATGGGTACGACTGTTACTTGCTATTTTCCTCCCTGTTGAGTTGTTCTTACTATGCTTAGTTTTTCTTTATTGTGCTTATTTATTGTGAACTAGCCTCACCTTTTCTTGTGATTGAAGGTTCTTGAGATGATGTATTTATTGTACCTGGTATTATTGTTATTGTTATTGTTGTTGTTGTTGTACTTGTTGTGGTGATGCATGAGGTTTCTGCCGTGCGGTTGTTGATATGGGGATTTGCACGAGCTTTCTACCATGCCGTGATTACTATTGATATTGCACATGCGGCGTGATAAGGCGGGATATGTATATGTGGGTTGCACATGTGGCGAGACAAGGTGGGGGAACATGATTATGCGCATGTGGCGGGACAAGGAGGGAATTTACTTTACTACTGCACACGTGGCGAGACAAATTGGGCTGTGTCAAGGATTGTTTGTGATACTTGTGTATTCCTGGGGGCATTCTTTGTTGTTGATATTGTGTAATGGCACATTCACTGTCTGAGCTTATTCTTATGGAAATTGTGAGAAATGTTTTGTATGTGTTGCCCCTTTCCTTTCTTTATGCTTATTGGTCGTTGAATTATGTTAGGACACCTGCACGAGCATACATGTAGTTAAGCATTATTGTCGGATTAAGGGTTTCCTTGTTATTATTGAGTGTAGATACACTTGTTGTACTTGCTTTATATGTGGGAATGATTCTGATTGGCACGTGAGTCGTCCGTGCAATTATTAGCTGAAATGAGGGCACAAGATGCCGATTTTAGGATTCGGATAGTAAGACCTGTGAGTTATGATTTGTCCGAGGTTCGGTACCTCGTGGAGATGACTAAGAACTTGATGTGAAGGTAGTTGAAATTGCTGAGTTATTACTTGTATTTTTTGTATGGTTGTATTTAAGATTTAGGTTGTGTTCCATTTACACTTCGTGTGATTTTTACGGCTTTTTCCCTGATACATGTTATTCCTTTCCTTATTGAATTTTTTCTGGGTTGTTAGCCAGATTCCGTAGTCTTTATGTAGATGTCATATTTCATCGCCCTATACTTTTTTTTTCGTCGCCCTATACTTTACTTGTTCAATTATTAGACTGGTGGGTGTATGGACTAGTCCTCGTCACTACTTCACCGAGGTTAGTCTTGATAATTACTGGGCACCGCTGTGGTGTGCTCATACTACTCTTCTGCACATTTGTTTTGTGCAGATCCCAGGTTTTTGCGTAGCCGGTCGATCGATAGCTAGCAACGCGGTTGCTTTTGTGTGGACTCAAGGTAAAACCTCTACAGCATTTGCGGGTTTCAGAGTCACCGTCATATTTTGTTCTTACACTATTTTTACTTATTTCTATATAGTTGTATCTAGAAGTTGTAGCAAACTCTGTAGAGCTTATGACTTATACTACCGGCTTTGGGAAATTGTAAAATTATGTAAAGGTTTCCATATCGAAACTATTAGATTTTCTTTAATTGTTGTTGTTATTCATAAAAGGTTAGGCTTACCTAGTCCCTAAGACTAGGTGCCATCACGATACCTAACGGAGGGGAAATTGGGTCGTGCCAAGTTGGTATCAGAGCTCTAGGTTCATAGGTGCTACGATTCATAATCGTGTTTAATAATGTCTTGCGGATCAGTACGGAGACGTCTGTACTTATCTTCGAGAGGCTACAAAACTATTAGGACAATTTCACTTCCTTCATTCCTATCGTGCGAGTTCATTGATCTTGAAGTTTGAAATTTATCATTCCATTCTCTCACAGATGGTGAGGACACGAGCTGCGGTTCCTGATGACGATACCCTCGGGGTAGATGTCGCTAGGGGCAAGGGCAGAGGTTGACGAGGAGCACGTGCAGCAACTAGGGCACCTACTAGAGCAGTAGTTGAGGAGCCGCTAGTAGTTCCAATTGTGGGGCAGGTACTGGAGGCACCTGCTGTTACCCCCGGACTTCAGGAGACTTTAGCACAATTCCTGAGCATGTTTGGTACATTGGCTCATGCGGGGTAGATTTCGGTTGCACCAGATACTTCACAGACCGGGGGAGGAGCTCAAACTCCCGCCACCCACACTCCAGAGTAGCGAGATCATGTTTGTTAGGTTCCAGGTGTCGTAGAAGCACAACCTGTGGTCCTAGTTCAGCCCGTGGTTAGGGCAGCAACATCTGAAGAAGAACAACTTAGACTTGAGAGGTACAAGAAGTACCACCCTCCTACCTTCAGTGGATTGGTGACAGATGATGCCCAGGGTTTCTTGGAGGAGTGTCACCGCATCTTTCGTACTATGGGTATTGTGGAGATGAGTAGGGTTGGTTTTGACACGTTACAGCTCAAGGGAGCTGCTTATCAGTAGTGGCGGGCATATGAGTTGGGTAGCCGGCCGAGTCAGCTTCACTTACATGGGGTCAGTTTTCAGAGATGTTCTTGAGGGAGTTTGTACCTCAGTCCCTCCGAGATTCATGGCTCGTGGAGTTTGAGCAGCTGTGACAGGGAACTATGTCAGTATCACAGTATGTTGTCAGATTCGGTGATTTTTCTAGAGATGCACCTACCTTGGTCGCTACAGTTAGAGAGCGTGTGCGTAGATTCATTGAGGGGCTCAGACGTGATATTCGGTTCAACATGGCTCGGGAGTTAGAGTCTGATGTTTCATTTCAGTAGGTGGTAGGGATTTCTTGCAGAGTTGAGGGCATGTGGGATCATGAGAGAGATGACATATGGGACTATGGGAGAGATGGCAGACGGGGCTATGAGAGAGAGGACGGAGAGGCTAGGAGGCCTCGTAGGCTGGAGATATCTACTGGTCCTTATTTTGGTGGCAAGGTACGACATGGTAGAGGTTTTGTGGGTCAGCCAGTTCAATTTGCACTTCCGGCTTCACACAGTGTTCCAGGTGCTCGTGGGTCTCAGAGTACTTGTATTGCACATTTTCCACAGCTATGTCAGCAAAGAGGTTGCTTTGAGTGTGGAGATATCAGCCACATGGTGAGAGATTGTCCCAGACTCCGGGAAGATATGTCACAGCGGGGTAGTCAGGTGAGTAGGGGGAGCCCAAGAGGGGGATGCCCGACCCTGATGTGTTTCATATAGTAGGATGGATGTCGCTGTGCCAGATATTATCATACATGTATGTTTTGATCTGTTTTGTAAGGGCACCATTTGTATTTCGTTATGGTTCTGCTTGTCGGGACGTGTTCCCTTATTTGTTGTTTCATTTATGGGTGAGTTTCATGATGTGCATTCTATTTAAGTGTTTTCCCTGTTGGGAGGTTCAATGACTGATAGCCCATGTCTATCGTTGTCTTATCCATCATTGAGAATGGCGAGATTAGGAGTGAGTTCTTGTTGCTCATCAGGGTAGGTCGTGTGTGACTTCCTGAGTATTCTTGGTTTCGAGCTGTGATTTGATACTCTACTGAGGTGAGAGTTCAGCTAGTATTGTGATTGTTTTTTGTAGAGCTCAGTAGTGGGAGATTTCAATTGGTATGATATATATTCGATCTGTGATTTAGAGCTGAGGGCGAGACCCTTGTGATTTCATGAGATTTGATGTGTTCGAACCGGGCTGTGTACCGCGATAGAAGTTATATCAGGATGGGATACTTGTGATTTGTTCATATACTTCAACTCTTTGCTTTGTAGGTTAGTACTGGTAGAGAGTTGTGCCTGTCGGGCTTGTTTGATAGTTTCCTTATGTGTTTCTCCTTTCATATTCAGTCATTTTCGTTCTGTGCTTCTTGAGTTTTAGCTTACGGGGTGTGTGCCCGGTGGTGTTATTTGTGGCTTGGTGATTCGGGTGTCAATTATGACATCTTCGTTCTTCTTTCATCATTGCCAGTGTTATGGAGGTTTGAAACAGAGTCTATCGGACATGAGACTAGTTGCTAGTGATGGGTTGATTTCGGAAGCTATTGTGATCAGAAGTGTTATTATGGGCCTATATGTCGTGTGTTATATTGTGTGGTCGTACCTTTTGGGTGTAGGCATGAGTAGATGCAGCTGGTTGTGGCTGATGCCAGATATGGATTTAGAATCGGGTCTTTTGGAAATGAGTAGAAGGTGAGAAATTGAGGTATGAGGCTTATCGGTGGTGGTAGGAAGGCTAAATTGCAGTTGGGATGGTGTCTTCAATCTTATGTAGATTGGGGTGGCACGGGATCACCCGCGGGTGTATGTTGGAAGTGTGCATTAAGTGATTCGGAGACTTCGAGGCGATTCTTGGCACGTTCGAGGACAGACGATTGTTTTAAGAAGGGGAGAATGTAACGATCCGACCGGTCATTTTGAGAATTTAAGTTCCATTCAGCGGTGTAAGGTCTTGAATAGCTTCATATTATGTATATCGACTTGCGTGCATGGTTGAATTCAGCTACCGGATGATTCAGAGTCGAATTGGAAGGAAGATTTTATTTTTGGAAGCTTAAGCGGTGAGAATTTTGCAGGAATTTGACTTTGGTGTAAACGACTCCGGAATAAGTTTTGGATGATGTCAGCAACTTTGTATGGTGATTTTGGACTTAGGCGTGCGTCCGGATTTGGATTTGGAGGTCCGTAGAGTAATTTGAGGCAATTCGGCAAAAGTTGGAAAAATTTGAAGTTTGGAAAATGGAGAAGCGTGACCCACAATTGACTTTTGAGATATCGAGGTCGGAATGCGATTCCAAGAATTTGGACAACTCTATTATGTCATTTGGGAAGTGTTTGCAAAATTTGGCATTTTTCCGGGTTGGTTTGATTGGTTTTGGCACGAGTTTTCGAAGTTGGAAGGTTTGGAAGTTCATAGTTTGATTCATGTCGTGATTTGTATTTCCAGCATTGTTTGATATGATTTGAGACCCCGAGCGAAATCGTGTTAGGTTATAAAACTTGTTTGTGTGTTTAGACGGGGTTCTGGGGGTCTCAGGGTGTTTGGTGTTGTTCTTCGCGTTCGCGAGGATCCTATCGCGTTCGCGAAGAAGGATTTTGCTTCAGGGACTTTGTTCTTCGCTTTCGCAAAGAAGAAAATCTCTGTTACGCAGGTCTGACTTTGGAAGCTCATATCTCACAATCTATAAGGAATTTGAAGATGATCCAAAAACACAAGTTGTAGTCTTTTGTGTCTAAAAAGTAAACCATTTAGCATTTGGATTTGTGTACAAAAAGTTATGGCTGGTACACTACAAACTGTACGGGAAGATGAAGAAGAAACTTGTGTTGCACAGAGCTGACTTTGGCAGGTTATATCTCAAAATCTATAAGAAATTGGGAGCTAGTTTTCAAAACATTAAACCATTTGTCATTTGGAGTTTCATACGAAAGGTTATGTCTATCATACTAGGGGCTATCTGAGAAGAGTTTGAAATTGGCTTTTGAGAGTTTTTGTTCATCGCGAACGTGATGGGTGGCTCGCGAACGCGAAGAAGGAACACCTAGGCAGAATTTAAAGTTCAAAAATGAGGGTTTTGAGTTCATATCACAAAATTTAATTGGGAGCTCGGTAAAAGGCGATTTTGGAGAGATTCTTGCGTGGGTGTTTGGGGTAAGTGATTCTTACCTAGAATTGGTTAATTCCCATGATTATGTCTTTAATTTCAACATTAAATTAGTGATTAAGAGTGGAAAATTGGGGAAGATTTGAGAAAAATTCTTAGGCTGAATTTTGGGGTTTTGATCGAGATTTTGGTATCGGAATTGAGTAAATTTGGTATGGTTTGACTCGTGAGTGAATGTGTTCTCGTAATTTTTTATTTTTATCTGATTTCGAGACGTGGGAGCGAGGAGGCTTTTTGGGCGTTTTTCCTATTTTATTGCCTTAACTTCAAATTCATTAGCTAAAGTAGTTACTTGTATTTATATTTATGTTATGTAATTGATTTGATTAGATTTGGGCCATTCAGAGTTGGATACTCATGGCAAGAGCGTGGTTTTGGATTTATTTGAGCTTGGTTTGAGGTAAGTATCTTGCCTAACCTTGTGTGGGGGAACTACCCCTTAGGATTGAGTCTTCTATGTTGATTGTAGTCCGTGTAAGTGAGGTGACGAGTGTGTGCTCGGACTTATTTGTGGAAGGTTGGACTTTTAGGGTTCGTAGGTCCTTATATTCACTGTGTATGAAGTTGTTCTTGTTATGACTGAGTTCCTAATTAATAGTTTCATATCTACCTGCTTAAATTAGAAGTTACTTGCTTTTGGATTCACTCTATTGCCCGTTTGACTCCTAATTGACTTAACTGAAGATTTTATCCCTTTTACTGTCATGCTATGTCTTCATAACTTCTTATCTCTATTTGCAATTATCATCATCTCATCCTATAATTATTTGGTCCCACTGGAGGTTATGGTTATTTTCCCACAACTTGTCCTTAAGTGAAATTGTTGAATATCCTCGTAACTGCGCAACCGTATAAGAAGTTTAGATATCCTATACCTTAGTTGACTTGACCTTACATAGAGTTATCGCATTTGTGTTAGTATCTTGTTGTTGAACTGTGCAATTGGGTACGACTGTTACATGCTATTTTCCTCCCTGTTGAGTTGTTCTTACTATGCTTAGTTTTTCTTTATTGTGCTTATTTCTTGTGAACTAGCCTCATCCTTTCTTGTGATCCTTTTGAGTTGATGTATTTATCGTACCTGGTATTATTCTTATTGTTTTTGTTTTACTTGTTGTGGTGATGCACGAGGTTTCTGCCGTGAAGTTATTGATATCGAGATTTGCACGAGGTTTCTGATGTGTCGTGATTACTATTGATATTGCACATGCAGCGTGATAAGGCGGGATATGTATATGTGGGTTGCGCATGTGGCGAGACAAGGTGGGAACATGATTATGCGCATGTGGCGAGACAATGCGGGCATTTACTTTACTACTGCACATATGGTGAGACAAGGTGGGTTGTGTGAGGGATTGTTTGTGATACTTGTGTTGGCCTGGGGGTATTCTTTGTTGTTGATATTGTGTAATGGCACACTCACTGTCTGAGATTATTCTGATGGAAATTGTGAGAAAATTTTTGTACGCGTTGCCCTTTTCCTTTCTTTTTTCTTATAATCCGTTGAATTATGTTAGGACATCTACACGAGCATACACGTAGTTAAGCGTTATTGTCGGATTAAGGGTTTCCTTATTATTGTTGAGTGTAGATACCCTTTTCGTACTTTCTTTATATGTGGGAATGATTTCAATTGGCACGTGAGTCGTCCGTGCAGTTATTAGCTGAAATGAGGGCACAAGATGTCGATGTTAGGGTTCGGATAGTGGGACCCGTGATTTGTGATTTGTCCGAGGTTCGGTACCTCGTGGAGACGACTAAGAACTTGATGTGAAGGTAGTTGAAATTGCTTAGTTATTACTTGTCTTTGTTTTATGGTTATATTTCATATTTAGGTTGTGTTCCATTTATGCTTCATGTGATTTTTACGGCTTTTCCACTGATACATGTTATTCCTTTCCTTATTGAATTTTTACTGGGTTGTTAGCCATATTGCGTAGTCTTTATGTAGATGTCATATTCCGTCTCCCTATACTTTACTTGTTTAGTTATTAGACCGGTGGGTGTCTGGACTAGTCCTCGTCACTACTTCACCGAGGTTAGTCTTGATACTTACTGGGCACCGCTGTGGTGTGCTCATACTACACTTCTGAACATTTTTTGTGTGCAGATCCCAGGTTTTTGCGTAGCTGGTCGATCGATAGCTAGCAGCGCAGTTGCTATTGTGTGGACTCAAGGTAAAATCGCTACAACGTTCACGGGTTTTGGAGTCACCGTCATATTTTTTTCTTACACTATTTTTACTTATTTCTAAACTGTTGTATCTAGAAGTTGTAGAAAACTCTGTACAGCTTATGACTTGTACTACCGGTTTTGGGAAATTGTAAAATTATGTAAAGGTCTCCATATCGAAACTATTTGATTTTCTTTAATTGTTGTTGTTATTCATAAAAGGTTAGGCTCACCTAGTCCCTAAGACTAGGTACCATCACGATACCCAACAGAGGGGATATTGGGTCGTGACACTCACAATCTGCGTGACCATCAAGAGAGGAACATGAGAGGGTGACCCTAGGGGGATGGATCTGTATCCACACGCTGCACGGACAACTCTCGTACTAATAATATCAACCGCACGGACAATTCACGTGCTATAATATCAATCCGCCCAACGTGGTCATAGGCATACCAACACAATCCATTCGGCGTGGTCACATGCACCCAATCCAAATCATATTACACAGAAGCAAGTATACACACATGTATACGATGGATAAATATCATATTCCTGAATTGGTACAATAACATGTTAAAGTGTAGGCATGTGCAAAGTAAGCTATCATAGCTCAAATCAGCAATTTCATCATAGAAAAGCATTTATCAAATTCATTCAGGGATTAAACCTCTATGTAGCCTCAAACATGGGTCAATAGTTCACACAATGTTACAAATATGAGAAATATCATAGCTTAAAACTTAACAGTCAATTCTAGGCTTTTCATAGCCTAAGAAAAACCCTGAGCATGGATAAATACCCCCGGTGTTAGCACATGGTATCAAACCCCACACATGTGCACATCTATAGCACGTAGCTATCACAAAGAATTCAGGCAACTAGTGCCTCAACCAAGTTTAGATACGATACTTACCTCAAAAAGCCAAATCCAATACCGAGCAAGACAAACAATACTCTAAAAATACCATCCCATGCATACCGACCTCCGAATGTATCGAAACAAGACAAAATCAACCCAAGAACATCAAACAATTTCAAAAGAAACAAACTCAATCGATAAAGGTCGAATCTTTAATCAAAAGCCCAAAGTCAACCAAAAAGTCAAACCTGACCCCGCACCTTGGAACCTGATAAAAATCACAAAATCCGACAACCCATTAAATTACGAGTCCACCCATACTAGTTTCACTCAAATCCGACTCCGAATTGATGTTCAAAACACAAAAATTCACTTTATGAAATTTTAGACCAAACCCCCAATTTCTCTTATGAAATCATCATTCAACTGCCAAAAACAAAGATGGAATCACGGAATAAAATCAATAAAAAATAGAAAATAATTACCCCATTTCATGTGGTGAAAATCACCTTAAAAATCACCTCAATTCGAGCTCGATAGCTCAAAATATGCTAAAATAGTCGAAACCTCCGAAATAGAGTTCTTATAATTCCCTGAACAGACATACCTTTTGCGATGGCGGGACATCCTTTGCGATCACGAAGAACAAACTCCACTGCCTCCAAGAATACTCTACACGTTCGTGTCTTACTCCTCGCGAACACAATGCACAATAGCTCCAACCTCACGCGATTGCGGCGGCTACCTCGCGACCGCGAAGACATTTCCTCCAGTTCCCAACTTCTTAACTCAACTGTATGCGAGCTGAAGAACGCGAACACGATTCCCATGCCTCATGAAGGTATGTAAACACGATAACACACTCGCAAATGCAATGAAGGAAAAAGGCATCTGCAATAATACACTACGAGACCGCGACCCAATCTTCGCGATCGCGGAGAAGGTATGAAGCACCAGAAATCAGCAGTGCCAAAGAACATGGAAATGATCCGAAACTCATCTGAAAATTACCCGAGCCCCTCGGGACCCCGTAAGAACATACCAATAAGTCCCACAACATAACACAAACTTACTCGAGGCCTCAAGTCATGCATACCAACATCAAAACCACGAATTACGTCTCAAATCAAACTTAATGAACTTTTAAACTTTCAACTTTCAAAACTCGTGCCGAACCATATCAAATCAACTTGGAATGAACTCAAATTATGCACACAAGTCCCAATTGACATAACGAAGCTATTCCAATCCTGGAACTACAATATGAACCCCGTAGCATCAAAGTCAACTCCCGGTCAAACTTATGAGCAATCCAAACCTTCAAATTTCCAACTTTCTCCAATTAGTGTCGAAACCTTCTAGGAACATCCAAATGCAAATACGGGTATGCGCCTAAGTCGAAAATCACCATCCGGACCTAATGGAACCATCAAAACTCCGATCCGAGGTCAAATAGAAAAAAGTCAAAGTTGTTCAACTCTTCTAACTTAGAGCTTCCTAGTTGAGGATCATTCTTCTTAATCAATTCTGAATCACCTAAAAATAAAAAATGAAAATTCGCAAAAGTCATAATACATCGTATGGAGCTACTCATGCCCTCAAACCACCGAGCGAAGTACAAATTCTCAAAAACACCGGTCGGGTCGTTACAATCACATAAAAGATAATTCTAGGAAGTTGGACTACTGCTTGATAGTGATCTATGGATACGACACTGTTGAGTAGAGGAAAACATTACGGACTAATATGCAGGGTCTAGCAACGATCGCTAATATGTGTAGATTTCAATAATGTCCTATATCTTCAAGATAGATTGTTGGGTAACCCTATCACATATACTAAAACTCAGGATTTTATTGATTGTATTCAAGATCTACAGGTCAATGAACTACCATGGAAACAATACTATTATACCTGGTCAAATAAGCAACTTAGATAAGATAGATTAAGTAGCGGGATTGATAGAGACTTTGGTAATTTTGGATGGATGATACAATATGGACATGTACAAACTAAATATGACTTGCCACTTATTTTTTATCATTCACATATGCTAATCTCTATAAGCATATCTATTAAGGCTGGAAAAAATTTATTTAGATTTTTAAATGTTTGGGAAGATCATGACACTTTTCTTCAACTAGTACAAGATGTATGGGGATAACCTTTAACATAATGGAAGATGAAGAGTATTCTACTTAAGATTAAAGCTCTAACTCTTAGGATTAATTCATTGAAGAGTGAAGAATTTAAATCTATTACTAGGAAGATTGATCATGCTAGAGTGAACTCCAAAGTATCTAGGAACAAATTATTTCACAATATTCTGACTCTTTATTGGGCCAAGAGAAAGTTGTTCTACACCAATTAAACAAATGGTCCCTCATTAAGGAGAGTGTTATGGAGCAGAAGTCTGAAGCTAGGTGGATTAAACTTGGGATTTAAACACCAAGTATTTCTCTGCTATAGTGAAGGAAATGACTCACAAGAAATAGCTAAAAGAGCTCATCTCTCTTGATGGACAATCATTAACAGACCCTGAGGAGATAAATCAGGAGATCAATGAATTCTACAAATCCCTCATGGGGACTGCTGCACAGTCTCTTCCTGCCATTAACAGAGAATATATGAATCAAGGGCCTACCATTTCACAACACCAAAGACTTTAATTATGTATAGATGTCACAGATCATGAAATTACTGCACGGCTGCATGCTATAGGTGACGACAAGGCCCCAGTCATAGATGGTTACAATGCTTGTTTCTTCAAGAAAGCTTGACAAAATATTAAAGAGGAAGTATGTGGAGTTGTGAAAGAGTTTCTTTACTCATGGTAGGTTGTACAAAGCCATTAACTGTACTATCGTAACCTTAGTTCCTAAGGTTGACAAGCATACTACAGTGAAAGAATTTAGACCTATAGCCTGCTACACCATGCTATATAATCTAATCTCTAAAGTTTTAGAATCAATACAACAGAAGGTTGTTGCAACAGTGATCAGTGAAAATGGAGCTAGATTCATTCCTGGAAGAAGAATAGTTGATAACATTATCCTTGCACATGAATTAGTCAAGTCCTATACAAGAGAGAATATATCTGACAGGTGCATGATCGAGATCGGCTTGCAGAAAACTTATTATTCAGTAGAATAGGTTTTCTTGGAGAAGGTGATTGATACAATGGGCTTCCCCACAAAATTCACTAGCCGGATACTTGAATGTGTCAGAACTGTCAATCATACCATTTTGGTGAATGGCTAGACTACTGTTCCATTTGATGCCCATATCTCCATTCCTATTGTAATTTTCATGGAGTACCTCAGTAGAAACTTAAATGGATTGAAAGGGAGCAAAGATTTCAAATATCATCCAAAATGTGCAAACTTAGGCATCAAACATCTAAGTTTTGCTGATGATTTACTCTTGTTTGTCAGCGAAGACTTATAATCAGTTGATGCCTTGCATAGATGCTTAAATCATTTCTCTCAAACTTTAGGACTTCAATCTAACTTAGACAAAACTTTTGTCTACTTTTGGAGGAATATCTCAACCTGAGAGAACAAGTATCCTACAACACCTGGGATATGGACATGGAGAATTGCCTTTTAAGTACTTAGGCATACCATTATCGACCAAGAAGATCTCACTGATTCAATGGCAACCTCTCATTCAAAAATTAGTGGCGAGAGCATCTTCTTAGATGTCACGCCCTTTTTTTTTACCCTAAAAGATATATATTTTACGGATAGTTGTGAGTCAAAGAGTTTATTCAAGTAAAGTTTTGAAATAGGAATCATTTTATTGTTTAGAGTCGCCACTTGGAATTGATTTTTGGGTGTTCCAAATCACCTTTTATTTAAATCCATATTCAAAGAAAGATTTGTCTCTTTTATTATTTGGTCTACGAATACAAAGTCAGGATCGAGACAAAACTTATTAATTTTATCATAACAATGCTACACAATTAATCCGCATTCATGAAAAGGATTATTAGTATGCTTTGGAAAAATTACTACGTTTGAGAAAATTAATTTGAAATTTATTAAAAGTTAACTATCGCACTACGCAAGCAATTCCGTGATTATAGCAAGGGATAAATTAAACTAGAAATTAATTAAAGCTATTGGATAAAATATGAAATTAATGAATGAATTTATTGAATGTTAAATATCACGCTACGCAAGTGAGTCCGTGAATGAAAAAGTCAAAGCGAACTGCTAGTTTCCTAGTTGTTAAGTTAATTATTTAGAAGGAAATGAGTTAATTAATTAGTCACAAAAGTCTGATTTCTATTATTATTTTCTAGATTTATTGTTGGAAAAATTATGCAAATAAGATGTTAGGCTAACTCTATCTATCTTAAAGAAATGAGCCAACTTCTTGTTAAAGGAAAAATGGGCAGCTTATGGAATTTAGAGCTATTGGACTGCTGAAATTTATTATAAGAAAATGGGCCAGCTAATTAATTTTTAGGAACAAAAGGAATGGACCAACCATCTTAGTTAGCATTGAGCCTACTGATATTACTTTTGTTGTTGCCCATTAGTCAATTTGTTAGCTTGGTGGTTAAAGGCCCACTTATAATTACCAAACCTTAAACCACATTCTCTTTTATTTAAAAAAAAAATGATCCTTGCAATAGATTCAAGTGTTCTAGAATAGCTTAATTTAAACCCAAAATATTAACACTACTTGTTAGGAAAAAACTGTACAAAGAATACTAAATATAGATGCTACAATAGACTACACGAGAAGCTAGTTACTATTCCTATAGCCTAAGGTAACCAAACTCTTTTCATTTCTAAATCTCCTTCTACTTCATCAATATCTCTTTTTTGGCATACATCTTCAAGGCTAATATCTATCTAAACATATGAATCTAAACATGCACGGAAGAAAAAAATATCAGGTTGAAGCTTTGCATTAACTAAACAACGCTAATCTCATAAACCAAACGAAATTGATACTAACACATAAAACTCTCTTCTTTCTCTCTTAAAGATCAAGCTTAATATCTGGCTAATAACTCATAAAGAATGCTTGAACCATAAATATAACGACCCATATGGTCGTTTCGAGAGTTATATCCCCGTTTCTCTCATTTCTACTTCTTTTGTGCTTTACAAAATGTATAATATCTTATCAGGTTAGTTGGTTTGGGTCCGGAGTGATTTCAGAGTGAATTGAGACACATAGTCTCTTAATTGGAAGCTTAGGTTGGAAAAGTCGACCGGATGTCAACTTGTGATTAAACGACCTCGGATTTGAATTTTAATGGTTCCGTTAGCTCTGTTAGGTGATTTTGGACTTTGGAGCGCTTCCGAAATGTGATTTGGAGATCCGTAATAGAATTAGGCTTGAATTGGCGAAAGTTGGAATTTGGCGATTTTGGACGACAATGGAAATTTTGATATCGGGGTCGGAATGGAATTCCGGAAGTTGGAGTAGGTTCGTGGTGTCATTTTGAGTTGTGTGCAAAATTTGAGTTCAATCGAACGTGGTTTGATAGGTTTCGGCGTTGTTTGCGAAATTCGGAAGTTTAGAAGTTCTTAGGCTTGAATCCGGGTGTAATTTGGTGTTTTGATGTTGTTTTGAGCGATTTGAAGATTCGACTAAGTTTGTGTCGGATAACGGGACCTGTTGGTATGTTTGGTTGGGGTCCCGAGGGCCTCGGGTGATTTCAGGTGGTTATCGGATTGATTTGAGTTGAAGAATTGCAGGTGAAGTTGCTGCTACTGGTGTAACCGCACCTGAAGAGTGGGGACCGCAGGTACGAGCCCGCATAAGCGAAAAAGGATTCGCAGATGCGGCTAAGAAGGATCTAGGCAGAGAACGCATGTGCGATGGCAATCATGCACCTACGGTGGTCGCAGAAGCTGGTCTAGGGGCACATGTGCGCGTTTGGAACGCAGGTGCGATGTTGGTTCCGCACCCACAAAGATCACAGATGCAGTCAGGTGATTGCAGAAGCAGAGGCTGAGTTTAAGTGACTTTTTGTAGAAGCGGAGCTTGGTCCGCAGATGCGAGAATAGTACCGCATGTGCGGTTTTGCTGGGCAGAGACTATAAATAGAGGACTTCGAGATTTTTTTCCCATTTTCACATTGTGGAAGTCGAACTTTGGGGATTTTTGAGGAGATTTTTGAAGGGAATTTGAGGTTATCAGTGAGGTAAGTTCCTTGAGCCTATTTATCTTTAGTAATGATATTTTTCCATTGATTTTACACCTAATTAGTGAGGTTTTGAAGTGAAATTGGGGGGTTTAGGGCTTGTGAATTGGAGAGTGAACTTTGGGATTTTGAAAGGGCAATTGAGGTCGAATTTTGATAAACTTGGTATGGTTAGACTTGTGAGTGAATGAGATTTCGGATTTTGTGATTCTCGTCGGATTTCGAGACGTGGTCCCGGGAGGGGGAGGGGGAGGGGGGCGAGTTGAGCCGATTTCGGATTTTTGGTTCTAATTTAGTAGTTTTCTTGTGGTATTGACCCCTTTAGCCTATTTTAATGGTGTTGTACTGTTTGTGGCTAGATTCGGGGCATCTGTAGTCCTTATCAACTTTTCCCATGAAGCAAGTCTTGCTTAGGCGACTTTTTCAGTTTCTTTGAGACACTTTGTTCAGCTTATCAAAAGATATCATAGATGGATTCATGCCTTCGTCAATGTTGTATATGCCCCAAATTGTGCTCTGTATTACGGGGAAATTGTAGCTAGTTTTGCATCCATTTCTTTGCTTCGCTTTTGATGCAAGATTAGACCTAAAGAGACTCAAACAAAAAGGTATCCCTTTTGGGGAAAGGAATATAGAGACTTATTTGGAGGTACATGCCGGCTTCAATGAATCATGACATGCATTTTGGACAGGACGCCTGATCAATCTGAGCTGTCTAATTCACAAAATTTGTCGCAAATGTTCATCTTGAAATTGTCTTGGTTGTGTTTATGCCGGAGTATCCAAGACCCTCATTCGGCTAGTAGCGCACTTTGCGGGTTTTCGCTAACTAACCTCTTTCATTTCTCTACTCACCTTCGCCTTATGGTTCCCATATGGGTTTTCACCAATAAGACTCTCTCATTTCTCTGCTCACTATCGTCGTTACGGTGCCCATACGGGTTTTCATCGGTAAGACTATCTCAATTCATTATTTCTTATTTTGTAATACCCTATATTTTTAAAAGGGTGTATTGGTCATTAATAGAATACAAAAAAAAAGAGGGGAGAAAATTAATAAAACAAAATAACTCAAAAAAAGAAGAAGAGATAACTAAAGCAAAAGGGTCGAAGCCCATAATAATAATAATAATAATAATAAACAAAAAAAAAGAGGGGAGAAAATTAATAAAACAAAATAACTCAAAAAAATAAGAAGAGATAACTAAAGCAAAAGGGTCGAAGCCCATTTCCAAAAGAAAAGAAATGGGCGAAATTGGGGGGGGGGGG
>ML411506.1:110677-157845 GCA_005239525.1 Nicotiana knightiana
CACAATGTGAAAAAATGGTTGGAGTGTGTACCAACATCCTCAACAATAATGACACTAGATTCAACAAAGTATGTATCATCGATGTCCTTGGTTAAATCTAGTATCTTTTCTACCACACCTTCATCCTCTAATTTCAGTTCCAACCTGGGTGATTCTTCAATAGATGGATTGGCCGGCGGGTTCTCTATTTCCTCTACGTATAGTGACTCAAACTCGAGAGCCTTTTGCCATACCCCTTTTTCCTCAAGTGCTAACACCCAATCTACCAGTTCTTCACCGTTCACATCATCTAGATTCATCAAACATTCATCCAAAGGGTCCCCAACAGTCAGGGATGCATCATCTTTTTCTGAGATCACATTCACAGCATCAATAAGAGANAATGGCCTTCCCAAGATTATGGGAATTTCTTCATCCACTTTGCAGTCTAATATCACAAAATCAACAGGAAATACAAACTTTTCCACTGGCACCAATACATTATCTAGAATACCCGACGGTCTCTTCACCATCCTATCAGCAAGTTGCAGCAGCATGGAGATGGGCTTGGCTCTACCGATCCCCAGTCTTTTATATATGGCCAGCGGTATCAGATTAATGCTGGCCCCAAGTCACATAGAGCTTTGGTGAAAGCTAAGTTTCCAATGGTTAAAGGAATTGTAAAACTCCCTGGGTCAGACAACTTTTCAGCAATAGGGCGCGTCACCACCGCACTACAAGTCTGAGTAAGGGTGAAAGTAGCCAGATCTTGGAAGTCAACTTTTCTGGACATCAAGTCCTTCATCATTTTAGTGTAACCAGGCATTTCTTTCAATGCATCAATCAATGGGATATTTACCTATATTTTGCTTTAGCATGTCCAAGAACTTTTTGTACTGTTCATCCTTTTGGTATTTGGCCAGCCTCTGAGGGAATGAAGCTAGCGGTCTTTTTTTCCCAGTGATTTGGGACTTTTCTTTATCAGCCACCACTTCAACTACCGGCTTCTGAGCTATCTCCACTTCTTTTTCAGTCTCACTCTGTGCACTGGGTTCTCCTTCAGTAGGTTGCACTGTTACCTTGGTCAAGTTTGTTGAATCATCAAGTTCAATCGGCATGGGTACCAGTGTATCCGCCTGTCTGCTTTCACGAGCTCTCTCCAGTTCCAAGTTTAAGTCTCTACCACGGCGGAGAGTCACTGCCATCAGCTGCCTTGTGCCCTGGTCCATAGGATTTACCTGAGTATCTGCAGGTAAAGTTTCAGGAGGACGATTGTTCACTGCCATAGATATTTGGCCCAACTTTACTTCAATATTTTTAATAGCTGCATCATGTATATCTAGTCTCTCACTGATTTTGGCATTTGACCCAATAACCTGTTGCATCATAGCTTCTAACCTGGAAAACCATCTTCTTGATTTCCCCCCTGTTGATGCTGAGGAGGGTAGTATGCTTGTTGTTGATTCTGATGGTTATAACCTTGTGGCCTCTGATACGGTGCTGCATTACCTTGTTGTCCCCTGACACCCATATTTCCACTGTTCTGCTGTTGGTGGGGTGGTCTATATGGTTGAATTTGCTGACCCCAGTTCTGCCCCCCTTGTCTTTGACTTCCATAATTTGACACATAATTCATATTTTCTGGATAAGGAGGGTACATTCTGCATTCCAGTGATTACCAAGTGGTTGACTAATGCAAGATGTGCATATGCCCCTATTGGTTGTGTCTACGATGTGTACCTGCTACTTTTGTCCTGATTCTTCCACCTTTTTAGTAAGTATACTCATCTGTGTTATCAAGGTGGCCACATTCTCTGCAATAGAATTAGATGGATCGAATGGCACTGAGTGAACTACAGTAGTAATGGGTGCATTCCTTGTTGTCCATCCTGAATTCTGTGCCATTTTATCAAGTAAGATTTGACTTTCTCTCCACGTTTTGCTCAAGAATGCTCCACCAGCCGAAGCATCAACATTTGCTTTAACAGTATCAGCCAAACCCATATAAAAATGCTGCCCCAACATTTGCTCTGGAATACCATGATGTGGACAGATAACCAGCATCCCCTTAAATCGTTCCCATGTCTCTTGCAGTGTTTCAACTGGTTTCTGTCTGAAGCTCAAGATTTCATCAATTTGTTGAGAAATCTTGTTGGGTGGATGAAACTTGTTCGCGAGCTGTTTAACTAACTCCTCCCACGTGGTAATGGAATTTATGGGGAGTGAGTTTAGCCAAGTTTGGGCAGCACCAGTCACTGAGAATGGAAGCAACAACAGTTTTATTGCCTCCTGAGTGACGTTAGGCTACCTCTGTGTTTTGCAGATTGACAGGAAGTTTTTCAAGTGCTGCTGGGGGTCTTCAATGTATGACCCTGAGAATAGCCCATTGTTTTGCAATAAGTGCANGGTTGTGTGGATCTTCCATGTCAGTTTCAATTGGTTCAATTTGTGGTTGATGTTTGCTTTTCCAGTTGGTCCGGTTTTGGGGCCTTGAAAACTTTCTCGGGGTCTGATAAGGCTTCAACTACTTCATCATTCCTCGATGTGTTTCTAGGCATGCACCTGCAACACGTTAGCAAACGTTATTTTCAATGTAAAAACAAAAATTTAAGGAAAATTGACTATATTTCAGAATTTTATATTTCTTCCAACTCAATTGATAATATCGTTAATTCCCCGGCAACGGCGCCAAAATTTGATCACGCTAAACTATGTCTAATAAAATACTAAACGGGCGTGCAGATACAATCCGGGGTATTATGCCCAGAGTCGATCCCACAAGGAATTTACGTATCAATCAAGTCTTTAGAATACGCAACTTTTACTCAATCAATTCTCTCAAGACTTTTTAATATAAATTGGTGATGTTTTACTAATTCTACTGACAATAATAATAACTAACAATTACTAACAATGTGTTGTAAACAATTATGATAAAGGTCTAAGGTTATGGTTTCCCCCGTCGGTGAACTTCCTTCTCGGATACTTCTTATAGTTTGATTAGTTGTCTCTATCAATCATGAACACTCTATCTACCATAAATCTCTCTCAAGTAATTATGATAATTTACTAGACGCACTCTCTCAAGTTACGCTAGCTAGATTGCATTACAGTTCACTTTAGATTGCACCCGAAGTATCGTTATTTCTAATCCAACTTCTAAACCCTCGGTTATGACTTTCGTCTATACTCCGGGAGTGGTGTTGTTCAAACAACTACCTAAATATGCACTCTCTCTCAAGTAGATACATACTAAATAGGCACAGCTAATTGATGGCCATTCAATTAACTACAACAAGAACGTAGTTGAACAAATAGAGATGAACAATCAACAAAACTATATTAATATCACCATAAGTTTATCCCCCAACGGGTTCCACCAAAACCCTAGATTAAGAAACTTAGCTACTCATATTCATAAGAATCAATTCTAAAATAACTTGCATAATTGAACTACAAAATAATGAATAAAAGCAATAAACATCAATGTTGACTTCACTGAGTAGTAATCCACAAGTTTGTCTTCACTTCAATGGATTTTCTCCCCTTCGAATCCCTTTCAAGTTGTGCTTTGGGGTCTATTTATATGTTTAGGACAAACCCTAAACATGTAGGAGACTTCTATTCCAACCGGGAAACACTTAAACTCNCAGGCGTTTGGGCTCAAACGCCCCCTTAAAGCCAGGGCAGGCCTAGCGTTAGGGCCCAAACGCCCCCTAATGCCAAGGTCAACCTGGCTTTAGGGGCCAAACGCCCGGGTGTTTCCTTTTCGACTCTTAAGCGTATTTTTGATGTATTTGCATCCATTTAGCTCGGTTTCCATCTCCAATGCACCTACACATGAAATAAACTCCATTATACACATAAAAAAGTGTATTTTTATCATTAACACACATAAAATGTAGGGCATATAACATATTAAACCATGAATTCTAGCCACGCATCATTCAGCTCCTCAGATTACTTTACAGACACAAGCACTTGCACAGACTCAGACTTTCGGACATAAGGAAGTATCCCTACAAGAGTTCCTGAAATTGAAATCACCAAAATTCACATGTTCTGATAATTCAGCAGATCCTCAAAGCTTCTTGGATGGGACACTCAAGGCATTACGTGCTCTAGGATATTTTAGGGAGAGAGCCATGGAGCTCTCATCATACAAACTAGAGGATATGACCAATACATGGTATGAAACTATGTTGCTAGGAAGGCCAGTAGGAGCAACACCACTAACATGGAACGGGTTCACTAAGTTGTTCATGAATCATTTTCTTCCAGAAAGCCTGATGCAAAAATATGCTAGAGACTTTGAGAGATTGGTTCAGACTCTAAATATGGATGTGTCAACATATAACACCAAGTTTAGTAAGCTGGCTAGATATGCTCCGTACTTAGTGTCTATCGAAGAAGCTCGCGTTCAGAGGTTTGTTGATGGATTGGCTGGTCGGTTATACACTGCAGTAGCTCCACAAATAAAGACTTTATCCTACTCTGATGCAGTCGATCTTGCTAGAAAAATTGAAAATAAGGGACGTGATGAGTGTGCAGCTAGTGATTTATGTAAGAAGGCCAAGACAGGAGGGTCTTTCAGTGGCGGTTTTAGTGAAAATCGAAAAGCAGGAAATCAGGGACAACAACAACAGGATTCTCAAACAGGGACACACTTGTCTTCACAGTCCACATACAGACCACCTTACAAACAGGGTACTAGGTACCATCATCATCTGGACATCATAATTCTGGGCAGATTTATGCCACTACCAATGTCGTGTTTTAACAGGGGAGTTCTTTTGGTGTGGATAGTTGGGACATCACTTGAGGGATTGACCTCAGCCTTAAAGGAATTTCAACCAGGATTCTATTCAGTCAGCTACACCTACTCAGACTACTCGTAATGCTTCCGGTGCTACAGGTACAGGAAATAGAGGTCGGGGTGCTGGAGACCGTGCTAATGTGAATCAAGGACAATGGAATGTTAGTAGAGTCCAGGGGAGATTTTTTGCATTTACTAGACAGAATTCTTAGGCCTCGAATGTTGTGGTTACAGGTATTCTTTCTATCTGTTCATTTGATGCACTTGTGTTAATTGATCCGGGATCTACCCACTCCTATGTGTCCTCGTACTTTGCTTTGAGGTTTAGTAGACAACCTGAGCTATTGAATGATCCTTTTTCTAGTTGCTACTCCTGTTGGAGAGTCTCTATTAGCTGAATACGTGTATCGTGCTTTTCAGATATGGGTTGAGGGTAGATATACTCTAGCTAATCTTATTGTACTTGATATGATGGACTTTGACATGCTGATGGGAATGGATTGGTTATATTCTTGATATGCTATCGTCGATTATCATGCAAAGATAGTCAAGTTTGAAATACCAAACGAACCTAGTTTTCTTCTGAAAGGGGGTCAAGTTCTAGAGAATTACAAAATTGTATCTTTTATGAAGGCTCAACGACTTCTGAAGAAAGGTTTCTTGGGTCTCTTAGACATTCTAAATGACACAAGAAAGGAAACAATTAGTATAGAAAATGTACCGGTAGTGAGAGAATTTTCTGATGTATTTCCTGAGGATTTACGAGGATTGCCTCCAGTACGAGAAATAGATTTTGGTATTCATTTGCTACCTGACATACAACCCATATCAATACCGCCATATCGGATGGCACAAGTAGAGTTGAAGGAGCTAAAACAACAACTACAGTATTTGTTAGAGAAGGGTTTTATCAGACCGAGTATATCTCCATGGGGTGCACCAGTACTATTCATAAAGAAGAAAGATGGATCCCTGAGAATGTGCATTGACTACAGGCAGTTGAACAAGATAACAATACACAATAAATATCCTTTGCCTCGTATAGATGACATGTTTGATCAGTTACAAGGAGCTGCCCACTTTTCAAAGACTGACCTCCATTCTGGTTATCATCAGCTAGAATCAAAGATGAAGATATTTCTAAGACTGCTTTCAGAACTCGATACGGGCACTATGAGTTCCTTGTGATGCCTTTCGGACTAACTAATGCTCCAGATGCATTCATGGATTTAATGAATAGGGTGTTCAAGCCATTCCTGGACAAATTTGTAATAGTATTTATTGATGATATCCTGATATATTCTCGTAGCCAAGTAGAACATAAGGATCATCGAAGGACTGTGTTGCAGACATTGAGAGAACATCGGTTTTATGCTAAGTTCTCAAAGTGTGAGTTTTGGCTAGGCTCAATATCATTTCTGGGGCATGTTGTATCAAAGACGGAATCATGGTAGATCCTAAGAAGACAAAAGCTATGCAGAAATGGCCCAGACCTACTTCTCCTACACAGATTCACAGCTTTTTAGGCTTAGCAGGCTATTACAGGCGTTTTGTGAAGGATTTCAGTGGACGAAGGAACGTGATCAGAGCTTTCAAAAACTCAAAACATGTTTGACATTGCACCAATATTAGCCTTACTATCAGGTTCTGGAGGATTTTCAGTATTTTGTGACACCTTGAGGGTGGGATGAGGATGTGTTCTCATGAAAAATGGTTGTTTTATTGCTTATGCTTTGAGACAATTGAAAAAGCACGAGCAAAACTATCCTACACATGATTTGGAGATGGTTGCAGTGGTATTTGCTCTAAAAATTTGGAGACATTATCTATACGGTGAAACTTGTGAGATTTATACTGACCATAAAAGTCTGAAGTATATCTTTCAACAGAGAGATCTGAATCTTCGGCAACGTCATTAGATGGAACTACTCAAAGACTATGATTGTTCTATTTTATATCATCCTGGAAAATCCAATATGGTGGATGATGCATTGAGCAGAAATCTCTGGGGAGTTTGACACATATAGCTCCTGCAAAGAGACTTTTGGCCAAAAATATTCAGAGACTAGAAGATGCAGGTATCAAATTTAGCGTCGAAAATTCAGAGGCATTGTTGGCTTGTGCTCTGGCTAAGTCTTCATTAGTTGAGCGCATTAAAACCACCCAATATGAGGATGAACAATTATGCAAATACAGAGATGAGGTGTTAGCTGGTAAAATCAAGGATATGATTGTTGAAAGTGATGGTGTGACTCGAATGGGGGACAGTCTATGTGTAGCAGTCGTAGATGGGTTGAGACATTCTATTCTTGAAGAAGCCCATAACTCTAAATACACCATACATCCTGGATCCACAAAAATGTACCATGACCTGAAGCAATTTTATTGGTGGGAAGGTATGAAGAAAGATGTTGCTAACTTTGTTTCTAGTTGTTTGACTTGTCAGCAGGTCAAGGCTGAGCATCAACGACCCGCAGGACTGTTACAACAAATTGAGATTCCAGAGTGGAAATGGGAAAGAATTACTATGGATTTTTCCACCGGTCTATCACGAACTCTTAGAGGTTATGATTCGGTGTGGGTAATTATAGATCAACTGACAAAATCATCACACGTTTTTCCGTGAAGACTACATATGGTGGAGTGAGGTATGCACAAATATTTATGAACAAAGACTTCATGGAGTTCCAATATCCATCATCTCCGATAGAGGATCATAATTTACTTCACACTTTTGGAAATATTTTCAAGAAGCATTAGGTACACGAGTAGATCTTAGCACTGAATTTCATCCACAGATAGACGGGCAGTCTGAACGTACTATACAGATCTTGGAGGATATGTTGAGAGCGTGAATTCTTGAGTTTGGAGGTAGTTGGGACACTTATATACCTTTAGTTAAATTTGCTTACAACAATAGGTTCCAGTCCAGTATTCAAATGGCACAGTACGAAGCATTGTATGGTAGAAGATGTTGTTCTCCTATTGGATGGTTTGAAGCTGGTGAGACTAACTTATTAGGACTCGACCTAGTACAAGAAGCTATGGACAAGGTCCAGTTGATCAGACAGAGATTGCTTATAGCTCAAAGTGGACAAAAGTCTTATGCTGATAAGAGAAGAAGAATTTTGGTGTTTGCAATTGGGGACAAAGTGTTCCTACGAGTCTCTCTTATGAAAGAGGTGATGTGGTTTGGGAAAAGAGGCAATTTGAGCCCCAGGTTTATAGGACCGTATGAGATACTAGGGCGAGTGGGAGCTGTGGCTTATCGTTTGGCACTTCCTCCTGAGTTGTCCTTTATTCATCCAGTGTTTCATGTCTCAATGCTATAGAAATGTATATCAGACTCATCTCAGGTGCTTGAAGCACCTGCTATACTGCTTGATGAGAAGTTGTCTTACGAGGAGGAGTTGATGGCAATTGTTTATAGACAAGTAAGAAAGCTACGATCAAAAGAGATTGTGTTCATTAAAGTTTTATGGAGAAACCATGCAGTTGAAGAAGCTACTTGGAAAGTAGAAAAAGATATGCAAGCGAAGTATCCCCATTCATTCCAGTCTACAGGTGCATACTAGAGTTAAATTCGGAGACCGAATTTCATAAGGTGGGGAGGATGTAATACCCTATATTTTTGAAAGGGTGTATTGGTCATTAATAGAATAATAATAATAATAATAATAATAATAATAATAATAATAATAATAATAACTAATAAACAACAAAAAAAGAGGAGAGCAAATTAATAAAACAAAATAACTCAAAAGAAGAAGAAAAGATAACTAAAGAAAAAGGGTCGAAGCCCATTTGCAAAAGAAAAGAAAGGGGCAAAAGAGGGGGGCTGCTGCTATGTTGAAGCAGAAGCTTCAGAACGCCAAAAAAAAAATTCAAAAGGGAGAAGAAGAAGAAGAAGAAGAAGAAGAAGAAGAAAAAGGCTGGAACCAAACCTTGAGAAGTTTAAATACGCACTGGTTTTTACAGGTAATACTCGAATTTCTCAATTTCTTTTCTTCTAGTAATTCTTTTTATCTCAGTTCATATATTTGAAGGGTTTCACAAGGTTAAGAAATTAAATACTAATAAGAGTTATTCTGGTAAAATCGTGCCATTAGAAGTTGGTCAATGTTACTGTAGGATAAATTAACTTGGAAAAAGAAGGGTGTTGACGTATTTGTACTTAAACTAGTCTCATTATATATGATCTTTATTAGGTGTAAATTAAGATAGGGTGCAAGGATTGAGTTTTGGTGTTTAACTATATTGCAATGATAATATCGAACTTGGGTTTGAATGTGGTAAGTCTAGTATTGAGTACAAAAGATAAGTACCAATTAAGAAGGAATATTATGGACAATAAGGGTATTTCAGTATCAATTTATGCACACGATTAAGGAAATTGAACAGTACATGGAATAAACCATATAAATACCTTTTTATTTAAATGATTTTGGACTAATTTAAATTACTCATAGCATGAGTAAATATAATCGGCGAATCGATGATAAAATATAAAACTCGGAGGATTGGGTATTCTAAACTAGTGATGGATTTAGCCTAAATGAGGTAATTAACACGAGATCAATATTATTTAATTATAGATTGATTGGAGGAATTTGTACAAATTGCTCAAGGTGAAGCATTTGGTATTTCGGCACAAGTACTGTGAGTAGTAATCTTACCGCAATTTATATTTTCATAACTTGCTTGATTTACACATGATTTTTAATATGAATATGTTACCGATTATTTTGAATTGCATGTGGGACAAGTCTTTTACTCGATATGATACCGAAATAGTTATTTGACATGATTACCGTTGTTTTAAATATTCTTGTTGTCACTAGATATGTTTTACTGTTACTTGAAACTACTATTATCAAAATGAAATTACATGATTTTACAATAAACGAAATGCCCTATACTGTTTTAAAATATTTTTTTATGAGTATACACGGATACAGAGACAAGTATAAATGAGAGTAAACATTGAAGGATCCCGTAGCTAACGGCGGGTTCGTTAGACTTGGTGCACCTTGTAATTACTGATTATCGTTACATCCCTCACTAGTGGGAAGGTATAACTAGCATATCGTTACCGATTTCCCTCGAGTAGGGAACTACCTTTATATTTGACTTCTTGCGAAGAAGTCTACAGTTATACCGACTACATGATCTGTTCATTGAAACCTCCTATAATATTAATATTGATATTATACAGTGGTTACTGAGCTTATCACTGAATTGTTAATTGTATTATACTACAAGAGAAACATGATGAGACTGAAAATTATTTATTGTTTCTGAAAGGGCATTTTTATATTATTTTCTGTTTGATATACTAGCATGTTTTCTTACTTGTCCCCAATAAAAACGGTTGTGGTTAAGTGTTATTACTCACTGAGCTAGCGACTCATTCCCCGCTAATTTTTTTACAGAGACAGCAGTTGACACGTGCAAGGATTTTATTAATTAGAGTGCACATGTTGATAGTTCTTGGTGAGCCTCGCACTTGTTCGCGTGGGCGGAGATTTTAATTATTGTTATGGTCTTTCCTTTGAAATATTAGAGTCGCTCCATGGTCATTATTTTATTGTCTTGAGTATTCTTTGTTATTATAGACTTATGTTGATTAACGCTCATTCTTATCAAAGTTGGAGATAAAGTATTATTTCTAGTTGTTAGTGGGTGGACTATTAATGATAGATATTTATTTTGGTTAATTGATAAAGTAATTGTTGTTTGAATTGCTATTAGGATGTTTGGTTGCTAATTTGAGATAGGAAATTTTTTGGGATGGTCCAAAACAGGGGAAACTCTGTCCATTTTTCTGTAAAATACCGATGGGGCTTACTTGGGGTCACTTGCTCATAAGTGCCGGTCATGATCCTAAATTGGATCGTGACATATTTTCCTTTTTTTGTTCTTTTTTTCACCAACCTTGACTAAAATACTAAATGTGGCAGTTTGTCCAACACCCTTGGTATGGTAACTTCAACATTCTCAAAAACAAATCAGAAGGTCTTAAACGGGAAAAGAGGAAAAAAACCTTGAACTGAATTACAAATTTTGGAATCATTTTTATAGAATTACCATAAGAATTAAAAAAACTTCTGCGCAAGTTGGAGTATTGGCGATATGGATTTTTATTGTGATGGGACCGAACCCAAGGTAAGGCTGCCTCAATCGAACGTAGTTCACTGACACAGAAGATTTGCTGTTTGATTTTTTTTCTTTTTTTCCTTTACAAGTACATAGGTTCCAAAAAGAAGAAAAACAAAGAAGACAAATACGACTCAAAAGGGTTAATAAAAGGGTGACACCTATTTGGGGATAGTGAGCAATGATAGCCTTCGTCATTTCGATCTGAGAAAATCATGCGCGAAAGTTTCGTAGTGGGTATATATCAAGCATAATATCTTTTGACTGCATAAACATTAATAGTCATGTCTGGTACCCGTCCTTCTTCATCTATCATGTGCAAGGCCCCTTTTTGTAACACTTTCTTGAGGATGTAGGGTCCTTGCCAGTTCGGGACGAACTTTTCTTTAGCTTCTACCTGGTGCGGAAGAATGCATTTCAAGACGAGCTGGCCTACCTCAAAGTGCCTTGGGCGCACTTTCTTGTTATAAGCGCGTGCCATTCTTTGCTGGTATAACTGGCCAAAACACACAGCTGCTAGCCACTTTTCATCAATGAGCATTAGCCATCGTGAGGCAATTTCCGACCGTCGGTGTTAGGGTTAAGGCAGTGGAGCCGGCGGAAGGGAGAAGAAAGATGAGAGAGTGAAGAAAAGAGAAGAGAAATGGGGAAATGGGGGCAAATTTTGTGCAGTTGAGGCTTTAAAAACATGGGTTGTGAATGAACACTAGCTGTCGGATTAGATAGGATTGAATGACATAGATTAAATCTCATCCTACTAATCGAAATGATGTCGCTTAAGGCGTCTCCTAGGCCCCCTTGGTTTGAACCGTATCTAAGCCAAATGGGCCACTCATTTGGCATGATTTTGGCCCAACAGATGAAATGAAATCTAATTGGCCCATTTCTTCACAATTTTGTTATTACACACAATATAATTAATCTAAAACATGAAATAAAAGACAAAAATATGGTCGAAATATTGTCATGACCCATTTAACCCCTCCGAAAGGCGTCGTGACGACTAGGTAAGCCAATTAATATTGAAATAACCAAAAGTAAAGAATAATAAAACCAACCAAGATTCACAATTTATATATAAAGGAAAAAATGCCGCTCGGCATATACAAGTAAAGCCAATTACCAATTATACACATCACTTCCCAGAACCCGAAACCATGAGTCACTAACTCTACGAAATCTATCTATTGTCTGCTATACAAGAGTTTATGAAGTACAGAAGGAAAACAAATAAAGATAGAAGGGGACTTCGAGGATCTGCGGACACTTGCAGATATACCTTGAAGTCTCCGGTGGCTGCTGCCGCTGACTAGTACTGAGGCGGACGAGAAGTACCTGGATCTGCACACGAAAAAAATGTGTAGGAAGGGCGTGAGTACACCACAGTGGTACCCAGTAAGTGCCAAGCCTAACCTCGATCGAGTAGTGACGAGGTCAGGTCAAGGCTACCGGTATAAATATAATGAACTTATGCAGTAAGAGATATATATTACAGTAAATAAATCACATAAATCTACAGTAAATAGAAGTCAAGAAAATTCTCAGCTCACAACAGGGGGATCTCCCGGGATACCGTCTCGTAGTCCCAAAGTAAATATGCAATACAGGAGGATCTCCCGGAATATGTCCATAGTTCCAAAATAAATATGCAACACATGGGCATCTCCTGGAATACGCCTTTAGCCCCAAAATAAATATGCAGTACAGGGGGATCTCCCGAAATACGTCCGTAGTCCCAAAATAAATATGCAACTCAACCTATAAATAAAACAATTACAATAATGAAATCTACAATTTAGGCTATGTCTAATTCAAGGGGAAACAAGGGTTTCACTAAACATGCTGCACAGAGTTCAAATAGGTAGTCAAAACACGTAGACATGCTTCCCTAATCTAAACAAGGTAATTACATATACTAGTGTAGTTCAAATAAGACAAAAATAGTTCATGATTTAGTGGGAAAATGGAGTTTTACAACAATATCCTGTATACGTACTCGCGGCCTCACGTACACGGCGCTCATATATCAAACAGTACCAAAATCCTAAGGGGAAGTTCCCCCACACAAGGTTAGGCAAGCCACTTACCTTGAACCAAGCTCAATCAATCTGAAATCACGCTCTTTCCACGAGTATCCAACTCTGAATGGCCCGAATATAATCAAATCAATTGCATAATGTAAATATAACTATAAGTAACTGCTTTAGCTAATGAATTCGAAGCTAAGGCATAAAAATAGGAAAAACACCCAAAAAGCCTCCTCGAGCCCACGTCTCTGAATCGGGTAAAAGTCACAAATTACAAACCCTAAATCACTCACGAGTCTAACCATACAAAATTTACCCAAACCCGATACCAAAATCTCGATCAAAATACCAAAATTTGGCCCAAGAACTTTGCTCAATTTTTTCCCAATTTTCTCCCCAAATCCGAAAATTAAATGATAAAAGTAAGCATAGATTAGTGGGAAGTAATCGTAAAGGAGTTAGGAATCATTACCCAAAAATTTCCTCCAAAAATCTCTCCAAATTTCGCCTTCTACCAAGCTCTCAATCAAAATTTGAGTTATGAACCAAAAAACCTCGATTTTGAACTTTAATTATGCCCAGATTTTTCCTTAATCGCGATCGCGAAAACACCCTCACGATCGCGAAGAAAAACTTCGCTGCCTCATTATTTTTACTCTACGCGAACGCGTAATTCTCATGCGAACGTGATGAAATGGCTTCAGACCTACGCGATCGCGACTGACCTCACGCGACCGCGAAGAGCAGCACCCAACTCCACTGTTGCCTCGATTCCTCTTCGCGAACGCGTCCTAGCCCACACGTTCGCGATGCACAGCCCGACCAACATATGCGATCACATCCCTTAACTTGCGAACGCATAAGAAAAACTTCCCCTGCCCTCAAACAACCCTACACGATCACGTCTCCTCTTACGCGATCGCATAAGAGAAAACCAGCAACTGAACACCAGAAATTTCTGCAATCTTCCCAGTCCAAAACTAGTCCGTTAAGCACCCGAAACTCACCTGAGGCCCTCGGGACCTCAACCAAATATACCAACCAATCCTAAAACTCCATACGAACTTAGTCGATCCCTCAAATCACATCCAAAAATGCTAAAATCGCGAATCACCCTCCAATCCAAACTTTAAGAACTTGAAACTTCAAAATTCTACAACCGACGCCGAAACCAACCAAACTACGTCCGATTGATTCCAAATTTTTCACACAGGTCATATTCAACACTACGGACCTACTCCAACTTCCGGAATCATATTCCAACTCTGATATCAAAAATTCCACTACCGGTCCAAAACTCCAAAATTTTGACTTTCGCCATTTCAAGCCTAAATGAGATATGGACCCCCAAAAAACATTTCGGACACGCCCCTCTCTCCAATATCTCTGAAGAGTAAGTAGTCACCACCGGATAAAATGAGCTGACTTGGTCAACTGATCCACGATCACCCAAATAGCATCGAACTTCCTCAAAGTCCGTGGAAGTCCAACTACAAAGTCCATGGTGATCCGTTCCCACTTCCACTCTGGGATCTCTAACCTATGAATCAAGCCACTCGGTCTCTGATGCTCATATTTAACCTGCTGGCAGTTGAGACACCTGGCTACAAACCCAACTATATCCTTTTTCATCCTCCTCCACCAATAGTCTTGTCTCAAATTCTGGTACATCTTCGCGACACTTGGATGGATGGAATACCGCGAGCTGTGGGCCTTCTCATGAATCAACTCCCGAAGCCCATCCACATTGGGCACACACATCCGGCCCTGCATCTTGATCACACCATCATCACCGATAGTCACATCTCTAGCATCACCTCACCGGACCCTTTCCTGAAGGACTAGAAGGTGGGGATCATCATACTGGCGCTCCCTGATATGGTCATAAAGAGAAGACCGAGCGACCACACAAGCCAATACTCGGCTCGGCTCCGAAATATCCAATCTCACAAATTGGCTGGCTAAGGCCTGAACATCCAATGCTAAGGGCCTCTCTACTATCGGAAGATATGCCAAACTCTCCGCCCCGCGACTCAAGGTGTCGGCCACTACATTGGCCTTCCTCGGGTGGTACAGTATAGTGATATCATAGTCCTTAAGCAGCTCCAACCACCTTCGTTGACGCAAATTAAGGTCCTTTTTCTTGAACAGGTGCTGTAAACTCTGGTGATCGGTGTAGATCTCATAAGGAACACCGTACAAATAATGACTCTAGATCTTCAACGCGTGAACAATGGATGCTAACTAAAGATCATAGACAGGATAATTCTTCTCATGCACCTTCAACTGTCTGGACGCGTAGGCAATCACCCTACTGTCCTGCATCAACACTGCTCCAAGGCCAATCTTCGAGGCATCACAATAGACAGTTTAAGACCCCAAACCTGTAGGCAATACCAATACTGGGGTTGTAGCCAAAGTTGTCTTGAGCTTCTGAAAGCTCTCCTCACACTCCTCGATCCACCTGAACGGAGTACCCTTTTGAGTCAGCCTGGTCATAGGAGCTACAATAGATGAAAACCCCTCTACAAAGCGATGGTAATATCCATCCAAACCAAGGAAACTGTGGATCTCCGTAGCTGATGATGGTCTAGGCCAACTCTGCACTGCCTCCACCTTCTTCGGATCTACCTTGATCCCCTCACAAGACACTACGTGACCCATGAATGCCACTGAATCAAGCCAAAATTCACACTTATAAAATTTTGCATACAATCTCTTCTCCCTCAAAGACTGAAGCACAGTCCTCAGGTGATGTTCATGATCTTCCCGAGATTAGGAATATACCAGAATGTTGTCAATAAACACAATGATGAAAGAATCAAGATAAGGCCGGAACACACTGTGCATCAAATGCATAAAGATTTCTGGGGCATTGGTCAGCCCAAATGAAATGACAAGAAACTCATAATTACCATATCGGGTCCTCAAAGTAGTCTTCGGGATATCCGGCTCCCAAATTTTCAACTGATGATAGCCAGAGCGCAAGTCAATCTTGGAGAACACCCTGGCACCCTGTAAGTGATCAAATAAACCATTAATTCAAGGCAATGGATACCTGTTCTTCACTGTAACCTTGTTCAGCTGGCGATAATCAATACACATAAGCATAGAACCATCATTTTTCTTCAAAAACAAGACTGGAGCACCCCAAAGTGATACACTGGTCTAATGAAACCCTTATTGAGCAACTCCTGCAACTGCTCCTTCAACTCCTTCAACTCAGGAGGAGCCATACGGTAAGGAGGAATAGATATGGGTTGAGTTCCTGGCAACAAATTAATGCCAAAATCAATATCTCTATCGGGCGGTATGCAAGGAAGATCAGTTGGAAACACATCAGGGAAGTCCCCTACTACCGGAACTAACTCAACTGTAGGGGTATCAATACTGACATCTCTCACATAGGCAAAATATGCATCACACCCCTTCTCAACCATTCGTTGAGCCTTAAGAAATGAAATGACCCTGTGGGGAGTATACTCTAAGGTACCTCTCCACTCTAATCGCGATAAGACTGGCATAGCCATTGTCACGGTCTTAGCGTGAAAATCGAGAATAGCATTATGGGGCGACAACCAGTCCATGCCTAAGATAACATAAAAGTATACCATACTGAGCAATAATAAATCAGCTCTGTTCTCAAAACCACTAAGAGAAATCAAACATGACCGATATATGCGGTCCACAACAAGAGAATCTCCCATATGAGTAGATACATAAATAGGGGAACTCAAAGAATCCCGAGATACCCCCAAATGTGGAGCAAAATAAGACTACACATATGAATACGTAGAGCATAGGTCAAATAATACTGATGCATCTCTATGACAGACAGGGACAATACCTGTGATGACAGAATCTGAAACAACTGCCTCGGAATGGGCTGGAAGGGCATAATACCTGGCATGGCCTCCCCCTCTAAGGAGACCTCGACCTCCCTGACCTCTGCCTCGAGCTGCCTAAGTAGGCGGGGCGGCAGCTGGGGCTGGAAGCATAGTTGGAGGACCCGGTGGAGCATGTGGTGGCTAAGAAGTCTGTGGAGGTGCACCCCACCTGAATCTGGGGCAACCCCTAACCATGTGATGAGTATCACCACACTCACAACAACCACTAGGAGGACACGGTGGATGAGACTGACTCGGACCTGGCCTTCTAGACTGGCCGGTAATAGCGCCTCGAGCAGGAGGCACACAGAACACTGGCGGTGCATAATAAGGCTCCTGAAGTGTAGGAGGAGCTGGAACACCGCTGGCTTCTGGAAGAGCTGAATGAACGAGCATGTCTTCAATGAAGACAATCACAAATGAGTCAAGAAACGGTTTGAAAACCCGATTCATAAGATCCATAAAATCTGCTGGGGCGTTGGGTTGCCCAAAAGACATTACCAAAAATTCGAAGTGCCCATATCGAGTCCTGAAGGCAATCTTAGGAATATCCTGCTCCCTGATTTTTAACTGGTGATACCCAGACCGCAAATCAATCTTTGAGAAGAACCTAGCACCTTGCAACTGATCGAACAAATCTTCTATCCGGGGCAATGGGTATTTGTTTTTTATGGTGACCTTGTTGAGCTGCCGATAATCAATACACATCCGAAGCGATCCGTCTTTCTTTCTGACAAAAAGAACCGGTGCGCCTCAAGGCGACACACTTGGCCGTATGTAACCCTTTTCTAATAGATCTTTCAATTGCTCTTTTAGCTCTCTCAATTCTGTTGGCGCCATTCGGTAAGGTGGAATAGATATTGGTTGCGTATCTAGAAATACATTAATCCCGAAATCGATCTCTCTATCTGGTGGAATCCTAGGAAGATCGCCCGGAAATACTTCAAGAAATTCATTCACAACAGGCACAGATTCGGGAGCAGGCACCTCTGAAGTGGTGTCCGCAACCCGGACCAAATGATAGATGCACCCTTTTCTGATCATCTTAGAGGCTTTAAGGTAGGAAATGAATCTACCTCTTGGCACAACATCATTCCCTTCCCACTCGATAACTTATTCATTAGGAAACTCAAGCCTCATAATCCTGGTTCGACAGTCGAGTTTAGCAAAGCACGAATAGAGCAAATCCATCCCCACAATTACATCAAAATCTACTATTTCTAACTTAATAAGATCGGATGTGGTATCCCGACCACGCACCGTGACCGTACAATTCCTATAGACTCGCACGACCGTAATGGAATCACCAACCGGAGTCGACACAGAGAACGACTCGTGAAGTTGTTCGGGTTCTATCCCAAAACTTGAAGCAATAAATGGAGTAACATATGACAAAGAAGACCCGGGATCAATAAGAGCATAAACATCATGTGACTGAACAGTCAGAATACCTATGACAACATCTGGGGAAGCCTCCGCACTCTGACGACCACTCAAAGCATAGAACAGATTGGGCCCTCCTCGACCCCGTGCTCCACCCCTAACTGTACCGTGCCCTGCTGAAGCTGGAGGGTGTGCTGAAGATGTGGAAGCTTAAGAGCTGGATGGCTGAGCAGTACCCCTACCCGCGCCCTGACTGGGTGCGTGACAGTCTCGCTGGATATGGCCTCTCTCTCCATATCTATAGCATACCGGTATAATTAAGTAACAAGGCTCAGAATGAAACCTCCCACACTTAGGGCATAGGGCCCTCCACTGCTGCTGTAACCTCCAACCGGAATGACCCGACTGATGGAACCTCATGTTGTCTGGACCTGGTCCAAAATGACCTCCCCGCTGATAACATTGCCCTGATGGCGGGGCACTGGCTAAGGACTGAGCATAGGACTGGGATGGCCCTAATGACCCTCTCCCAAGGATTGATCTCCCTCCTCCAACTGAACTCCCAGGGTTGCCCACCGACCGGGCCCTACTACTACTCTCCCTCTCCATTCTTATCTTCAACTTCCAAGCCTTTGTGGCCTGGGCGAATCCCACGATCTTCCCATAATTCATATCTGAATGCAAAGCAGCTGTAGCAACTTCATTAACAACCAAGGGACCAAAGCCCTGAAAAAATCATCAAATTCTAGCCTCCATAGTCGGCATCATGTGGATGGAATATTTGGACAGGCGCACGAACTCCATGTGGTACTCCCACACACTCATGTTGCCCTGCTTAAGGACCTCGGACTCCGCAGCACAGGATCCCATAGTCTCGGCAGGAAAGAAATGATCCATGAAGGCATCAACAAACTCATCCCACTTTGTCGGAGAACTCCCCTCCCTATGGGACTCCTCCCACATCTCAAACCACGAATACGTTGCTCCCTTTAACTGATAGGAAGCCAACTCAACCCCATCGGTCTCTGTAGCCTTCATAACCCAGAAAGTCTTGCACATCTCATCAATGAACTCCTGAGGATCAGCCTCTAGGTCGGTGCCTGTGAACTCTGGAGGGGCTAACCGTAGAAACTGGTTGACCCTGGAACCTAAAGAATCCCCTTGCTCGCTAGAGGATGTGGGGGAAGCATGTGATCTTTGGGCCTGGGAGGCCACTAGATGAGTCAACATCTGAATAGCTCCCCTGAGGTCCCCATCAGAAATACCGGGACCAGAAGCTGGGACTAAAGAAGAATCAAGAACATCAGCGGGAGGGACTGTAGCACCCTCCGCTGGAGCAGGAATAGGAATATCCTGACCTGGAATGGAAGAGTTAGGCAGATTCAGGGTCGGGGAATCATTCTCACCCGCACCATCAGATAAGGAATTCACGACCACTCCAGGGGTGGCATTGGCCTCTGGGCCGAGTCGGGCTCTCTTCTTGGGTGCCCTGTACTAAAATTTGGAACAATGCATGGGTTAGAAAAAGATGTTTTCACCTTCCACTTCATCACACGATACAGAGTAACAATGAAAAGGTATTTTCCTAAATGTCCATGCATCCCCCTAATTATAGATGTGGTCGACAATACACCGATAAGAAGGGCTCTACTAGACACGGCTCCAAGACATCCTAGGACACTTTTAAAAACCTTAGGCTCTGATACCAAGTTTGTCAATCCCCAAAACCGAGGGACGAGACTGGCGCCTAACCGGATGATCCCGGTCAAGCTGACCTGGATTACCTTTCCTACCCAACACATCACCCCGTGTTTATAATATACATTATTCCACATGAATTAGCAACTTAGAGTTTAAGCATGAATCCACTACTTGAGTTCGCATTATCCTTTAACATTTCCACATTTGATAATCACAAAACATACAAAAAATTCAATTCGGACCATGATTACTAGTAAACACATTTACCTCCCAAAATACATATATGTACAACCCACATCATGTCTACGGAGCCTCTAAGAGTACTAAGGGTTCACACACTACCTGCCGGCAACAAGGCCCCGGCTATACCTTAAAATACATAACATATACAAAAAGATGATGTAGACTACACACGGCTCCAAGAGGAAATGGAGCTCACCGGATTTGCTGATCGTACGAAAGGGAAACACCACTATCGGCGGTCTGAGCTACCTGTTGTGGAACCACCTACATCCATATAAAAGATGTAGCGCCCTCGGGAAAAGGGACGTTGGTACCATTGAATATTACTAGCATGTATGAACCAAGTTTATTCCAAGTAGAATCAAACAATACACAATTATAAAGCAATTAGGGTAACCACACGAGTACCACACAAGTATACAGAAAACCACAATGAAGATTTCACAGTTACTTGTTTCAATTTCCCATTTGTTGCGGCGCGCAACCCGATCCCACCGTACATTCTCATCTCACCCTTATTACCTATCCACCCTTATTACTTTGTGTTGCGGCGCGCAACTCAATCCTACCGTACAATCACATTTCACCCTTATTACCTCTCCACCCTTATTACTTCGTGTTGCGGGGCGTAACCCGATCCCACCGTACAATCACATTTCCCCTTATTACCTCTCCACCCTTATTACTTCGTGTTGAGGTGTGCAACCCGATCCCACCGTACGTTCCCATTTCGTAACAACAATCACCAACAATTATATCACAAGGATCTTTATCATGAAGAGCATAAGTTCATATTAACCAATAACTATGTGAAATCAAGGCACAATGATCCTTACCAATCAGCAATTCATATATATATAGTGTTTTCACAATCATTTAACTCAATAAAATCGGCCCATATTTACTTTCATTACTTACTACACAGCATTTAGCACTGGGATACATTCAACACTTTATTTCATTATCTTTTCTTTCATTTTGCAGCACATCCTCTCATACCGATGTATTCAACATTTAACGAGCTTTACACATGGTAGGATAAGCACAAGGAATCACCCTTCATAATCTCAATTAGCATGGTAATTGACTTAAGAAAATCAGAGAGTGAATTCGTACAACTCGACACAGCAGGAAAAATAATTCACATATGCTCAAGCAAGAATTTCACACCGTGTACTCGGACACCAACAAAGTAACTCTACAAAGATTAAAATTAGCCATACATACCTTGATTTGGGATTTGTCCTTAATTTCTACCACAATTCACCGGACCTTATAACACCTTCAATCTAGTTCACAATGTGGCATAATTTAACTTAGACTTAGGAACAATGATCATGCCTTGAACTCACTTGATCATTCTATCAAACACTAAGTGTTGTTTTAGATTAAATGGCCTCTTTTTAGTTAAAGATTACTCTAACCCATTCCCTTTTACTAGATTATGATTAGTTGGTTACATGCATGCAAGGCTCTTACCCTTATCTTCATGAATTCACCTAACCATGTTTTATTTTAATGAAAATCTGGAAATTTAGGTTGATGGGGTAAAAGCTTACCTCTTGTAGTGAAGAAAATGGTGTCCTACTTGATCAATTCCAGGTCTGAGTAGTGTTGGAGGAATAAATTGGATGAAGTTGGACTCTCTCTCTCTAGAACCCACTCTCTCCTCTCTCTAATTTATCAGAAAATGAGCTTGAAATGAAAGGGGAAGGTGTTTTAATGAACTGGGGGTCGGGTATGAACTTAGAAATTTAACAGTCCCGAAGCAGAAATGCAGTCAGGAATGCGATCGCATTCCTGCTATGCGGTCCGCATTCTTGTCGCATAATTGGCCCTCAAATGGGCCAAAAAGGAAAGTAGACTGCCTAGGTATGCAACCATTATGCGGTCTGCATACCTGTTATGCGATCGCATAGTGCGTCGCATAACTCCCTCCGCAAAAGTCAAGGTGCAAGAATGCTACAACTATGTGGCCCGCATTCATGAAATGTAATCGCATTCTAGGCCGCATAGCTGTCCTCAAAATGGACAGTAACTGTCCAGGTATGCGACCACTATGCGATCCGCTCACCTGATCTGCGATCGCATAGTGGACCGCAGACCTGCGCAAATCTGGAAAATTTTATCTTTTAAGTCCCGGAGAAGGGTCCTTTTTAAGAATTTCTACAGTTATAACAACACAGGGACCCATTTGGGCATTATTTTTAGCCAAGAAATTTTACGGGTCTTTACATTCTCCCCCGCTTAAAATCATTCGTCCTCGAATGAGGATCGGGGAATCATTAGAGTAGGAAAACACAAAATAAACCAATCCCCAAATTTTCACTAACTCCGATATTTTCTGAAAATTTCGCCAGAGTTTCCTTTGTAATTAGGCCTATCTACCTGTCAGAGAGCCCTCGAAACACATGTTTAACCAATTCCACACATTACCAATTACTCTATCAACTTGCACATAACTCGATCCTTTCAACAAGCTACATGTAATTCAATTAATTTACAAGCCTCACATAGTTTGGTTAACTCCACAAATTTGCAAATAATTCAACTATTACAATGAGTTGCACATAATTCAGCTATTCACAACAACATATACATTTATGGCACAAAGTTTGGGAAGTCACAATAGTAGGGTAATTAGGGGAGTGGAGTGTTCTTGCACAAAATTTAACACAATATATACTTGCTTAGGAATGACAACTTTCAAAATCATTACCGGACTTATTCAAACAAGTGGGGATATTTCTCTTTAATTTCATTTTCCGCTTCCCACGTGGCTTCTTCGACTTGTTGACTCTGCCATCATACTTTAGCAGAAGCAATATATTTGTTTCTCAATCTACGGACTTGCCTATCAAGAATAGCAACTGGAACCTCTTCATATGCCAACCCTTCATTAATTTCAACCGTCCCAACCGGTACAATGGCGGATGGATCCCCAATCACCTTCTTCAACATGGAGACACGAAACACTAGGTGCACTAATGACATCTCAGGGGGCAATTCCAGCCTATAAGCCACATGGCCTATCCTTTGAGCAATCCTATATGGCCCGACATACCTTGGGCTTAACTTCCCTTTCTTCCCAAACCGCATCACTCCCTTCATGGGAGATACCTTCAAGAATACCCAATCATCGACTTGAAACTCCAAATCTCTTCGACGAACGTCCGCATAGGATTTCTAATGACTCTGAGCTGTTTTCATATTTTCCTGAATGACCTTAACTTTTTCCATAGCTTGGTGCACAAGATCCAGTCCTAACAGTTCCGCCTCGCCAACCTCGAACCATTAAATTGGAGACCTGCACCTCCTTCCGTACAACGCCTCAAATGGGGCCATCTGAATACTAGCATGGAAACTATTATTATAAGAAAATTCCATAAGCGGCAAGTGATCATCCTAGCTACCCTTGAAATCTAATACACAAGCCCGTAATATATCTTCAAGCGTCTGAACGGTCTGTTCTACCTGCCCATCAGTATGTGGATGGAATGATGTGCTGAGATTTACCTGCGTACCCAAACCTTGCTGAAATTTCTTCCAAAAGTTAGCTGTGAACTGGGCCCCTCAATCCGAGATAATAGATACTAGAGTGCCATGGAGTCTGACTATTTCCTTGATATACAACCGAGCATACTGTTCCGCAGTATCGGTGGACTTGATTGGCAAGAAGTGAGCTGATTTCGTGAGCCGATCCACTATTACCCTAACAGAGTCGAACCTACGTGGAGTGTGAGGTAACCCCACCACAAAGTCCATATTGATCATCTCCCATTTCTACATTGGTATTTCCATAAGCTGCGCCAACCCACCGGGCCTCTGATGCTCGGTCTTCACTTGCTGACAATTCGGACACCTAGCCACAAAGTCCGCCATACCCCTCTTCATACCATTCCACCAATAAATCTCCTTGGGATCATGATACATCTTCGTAGAACCTGGGTGTACTGAATACCTGAAGTTGTGAGCCTCTGCCATTACCCTTTCCCGAAGATCATCCACGTCCGGAACACATAGCCTCCCTTGGCACCGCAAAACACCGTTATCATTGCTGTGTGAAAATGTTGTAGTCTTATGATTCAGATTTGCCTCTCTCAACTGTACTAATGTTGGATCTCTGAATTGCTTTTCCTTGATTTTCGTTAAAAGTGAAGATTCTTCTCCATTACACACCACGACATCCCCTTCTTCTGAGGTCAAAAGGCAGACCCCCAGACTAGCCAACTGATAAACCTCTCGAGCCAAAATCCTCTGACCTGCTTCCAAATGAGCCAAGCTACCCATGGATTTCTGACTATGAGCATCGGCTACCACATTCGCCTTTCCCGGATGGTACAAAATATTCATATCATATTCCTTGAGCAACTCTAACCACCTCCGCTGCCTTAAGTTTAACTCCTTCTGCTTGAATAAGTATTGAAGACTCTTGTGGTATGTGAACACATCCACATGGACCCCATAAAGATAATGCCGCCAGATTTTTAATGCAAATACAAACACAGCGAGCTCCAAATCATGCGTCGAGTAATTCTTTTCATGATTCTTGAGATGCCTAGAAGCATATTGTATTACCTTCCTGCACTGCATCAGCACACACCCCAAACCAACCTTTGAAGCATCACAATAAACCATAAATTCCTATGTACCCTCTGGCAAGGTCAACAACGGCGCCGTAGTCAATCGCAATTTCAATTCCTGAAAACTCTTTTCACAAACATCGAACCACTGGAACTTAACCGCCTTCTGTGTCAGCTTAGTCAATGATGAGGCGAGGGTAGAGAATCCCTCCACAAACCTCCGATAATACCCAGCCAAATCGAAGAAACTGCAAATCTCTGTCGGGGTCGTTGGTCTGGGCCAATCCTTTACCGCTGCAATCTTTTGGGGATCAACCCGAATCCCTTCCCTGGAAACAACATGTCCCAAAAAGGCGACTGATTCTAGCCAAAATTTGCATTTTGAAAAATTTGCATACAACTGGTGCTGATGAAGAGTCTGCAGAACTGCCCTGAGGTGAGTAGCATGATCTTCCTGACTTCACGAATAAACGAGGTTGTCGTCAATGAAGACAATCGCAAAGGAGTCCAGAAAAAGTTTGAAAACTCGATTCATAAGACCCATAAAAGTTGCTAGGGCGTTGGTTAGCCCAAAAGACATTACCAGAAATTCGAAGTGCCCATATCGAGTTCTGAAGGCAGTCTTAGGAATATCCTTCTCCCTGATTTTTAACTGGTGATACCCGGACCGCAAATAGATCTTTGAGAAGAACCTATCACCTTGCAACTGATAAAAAAAATCATCTATGCGGGGCAATGGGTATTTGTTTTTTATGGTGACCTTGTTGAGCTTCCGATAATCAATACACATCCGAAGCGATCCGTCTTTCTTTCTGACAAAAAGAACCGGTACGCCCCAAGGCGACACACTTGGCCGTATGAAACCCTTTTCTAATAGATCTTTCAATTGCTCTTTTAACTCTCTCAATTCTACTGGCACCATTCGGTAAGGTGGAATAGATATTGGTTGCGTATCTGGAAATACATCAATCCCGAAATAAATCTCTCTATCTGGTGGAATCCTAGGAAGATTGCCCAGAAATACTTCAAGAAATTCATTCACAACAGGCACAGATTCGGGAGCAGGCACCTCTGAATTGGTGTCCACAACCCGGACCAAATGATAGATGCACCCTTTTCTGATCATCTTAGAGGCCTTAAGGTAGGAAATGAATCTACCTCTTGGCACAACATCATTCCCCTCCCACTCGATAACTGATTCATTAGGAAACTCAAGCCTCATAATCCTGGTTTGGCAGTCGAGTTTAGTAAAGAACGAATAGAGCCAATCCATCCCCACAATTACATCAAAATCTACCATTTCTAACTCAATAAGATCGACTGTGGTATCCCGACCACGTACCATGACCATACAATTCCTATATACTCGCACGGTCGTAATGGAATCATCAACCAGAATCGACACAGAGAACGGCTCGTGAAGCTGTTCGGATTCTATCCCAAAACATGAAGCAATAAATGGAGTAACATATGACAAAGAAGACCCGGGATCAATAAGAGCATAAACATCATGTGAGTGAACATTCAGAATACCAGTGACAACATCTGGGGAAGCCTCCGCACTCTGGCGACCACTCAAAGCATAGAACCGACTGGGTCCCCCTCGACCCTGTGCTCCACCCATAACTGTACCGCACCCTGCTGGAGCTGGAGGGCGTGCTAAATACGTGGCAGCTGAAGAGTTGGATGGCTGAGCAGTACCCCTACTCGTGCCCTGTCTGGGTGCGTGGCAGTCTCGCTGGATATGGCCTCTCTCTCCACATCTATAGCATACCGGTATATCCAAGTAACAAGGCTCAGAATGAAACCTCCCACACTTAGGGTATGGGGCCCTCCGTTGCTGCTGGAACCTCCCACCAGAACGACCCGACTGATGGAACCTCCTGCTGTCTGGACCTGGTCCAAAGCGACCTCCCCGCTGATAACTGCGCCCTGATGGCGGGAAACTGGCTGAGGACTGATCATAGGAATGGGATGGCCCTGATGACCCTCTCCCAAGGACTGATCTCCCTCCTCCAACTAAACTCCCAGGGTCACCCGCCGCCCGCGCCCTACTTTTACTCTCCATCTCCATTTTTATCTTCAACTTTCGAGCCTCTGTGGCCTGGGCGAATCCCACGATCTTCCCATAATTCATATCCGAATGCAGAGCAGCTGTAGCAGCTTCATTAAAAACCAAGGGAACAAAGCCCTGAACAAATCATCAAACTCTAGCCTCCATAGTCGGCAGCATGTGGATGGCATATTTGGACAGGCGCACGAACTCCATGCGGTACTCCCACACACTCATGTTTCTCTGCTTAAGGACCTCGAACTCCGCAGCACGGGCTGCCATAGTCTCGGCAGGCAAGAAATGATCCATGAAGGCATAAACAAACTCATCCCACTTTGTCGGAGGGCTCCCCTCCCCATGGGACCCCTATACATCTCAAACCACAAATACGCTGCTCCCTTTAACTGATAGGAAGCCAACTCAACCCCCTCGGTCTCTGTAGCCTTCATAACCCGGAGAGTCTTGCACATCTCATCAATGAACTCCTGCGGATCAGCCTCTGGGTCAGTTCCTGTGAACTCTAGAAGGCATAACCGCAGAAACTAGTTGACCCTGGAACCTGAAGAATCCCCTTGCTCGCTAGAGGATGCAGGGGCAACATGTGATCTTTGGGCCTGGGAGGCCACTAGCTGAGTCAAAATCTGAACAGCTCCCCTGAGGTCCCCATTAGAAATACCGGGACCGGAAGCTAGGACTTAAGAAGAATCAAGAACATCAGCGGGAGGGACTGTAGCACCCTCCACTAGAGCAGGAATAGGAATATCCTGGCCTGGAATGGAAGAGTATGGCAGATTCAGGGTCGGGGAATCATTCTCACTCGCACCATCAGATAAGGAATTCACGGCCACTCCTGGGGTGGCATTGGCCTCTGGTCCGAGTCGGGCTCTCTTCTTGGGTGCCTTGTACTGAAAATTGGAACAATGCACGGGTTAGATAAAGTTGTTTTCACCTTCCACTTCATCGCACGATACAGAGTAATAATGAACGGGTATTTTCCTAAATGTACATGCAGCCCCCTAATTATAGATGTGGTCGAAAACACACCGATAAGAAAGGCTCTATTAGACACGGCTCCGAGACATCCTAGGACACTTTTAAAAACCTTAGGCTCTGATACCAAGTTTGTCACGCCCCAAAACCGAGGGACGAGACCGGAGCCTAACCGGATGATCCCGGTCAAGTGGACCTGTATTACCTTTCCTACCCAACACATCATCCCGTGTTTATAATATACATTATTCCACATGAATTAGCAACTTAGAGTTTAAGCATGAATCCACTACTTGAGTTCGTATTATCCTTTATCATTTCCACATTTGATAATCACAAAACATACAACAATTACGATTCGGACCACGATTACTAGTAAACACATTTACCGCCCAAAATACATATATGTACAACCCACATCATGTCTACGGAGCCTCTAAGAGTACTAAGGGTTCACGTACTACTTTCCGGCAACAAGGCCCCGGCTATACCTTAAAATACATAACATATACAAAAAGATGATGTAGACTACACACGACCTCGAGAGGAAATGGGGCTCACCGAATTTGCTGACGGTACGAAGGGGAAACACCACTATCGGCGGTCTCAGCTACCTGTTGTGGAACCACCTACATCCATGTAAAAGATGTAGCGCCCCTGGTGAAAGGGACATTAGTACCAATGAATAATACTAGCATGTATGAACCAAGTTTATTCCAAGTAGAATCAAACAATACACAATTAAAAAGAAATTAGGGTAACCACACGAGTACCACACAAGTATACAGAAAACCACAATGAAGATTTCACAGTTACTTGTTTCAATTTCCCATTTGTTGCGGCGCGCAACCCGATCCCGTCGTACATTCTCATCTCACCCTTATTACCTCTCCACCCTTATTACTTCGTGTTGCAGTGCGCAACCCGATCCCACCGTACAATCACATTTCACCCTTATTACTTCGTGTTGCGGCACGCAACCCGATCCCACCGTACAATCGCATTTCCCCTTATTACCTCTCCACCTTTATTACTTCGTGTTGCAGCGCGCAACCCGATCCCACCGTACGTTCCCATTTCATAACAACAATCACCAACAATTATATCACAAGGATCTTTATCATGATGAACATATGTTCATATCAACCAATAACTATCTGAAATCGAGGCACAATGATCCTTACAAATAAGAAATTCATATATATATAGTGTTGCCACAATCATTTAACTCAATAAAATTAGTCCATATTTACTTTCATTACTTAATACACAATATATAGCACTTGGATACATTCAACATTTTATTTCATTATCGTTTCTTTCGTTTTGCAGCACATCCTCTCATACCGATGTATTCAACATTTAACGAGCTTTACACATGGTAGGATAAGCACAAGGAATCACCCTTCATAATCTCAATTAGCATGGTAATTGACTTAAGAAAATCAAAGAGTGAATTCGTACAACTCGACACAGCAGGAAAAATAATTCACATATGCTCAAGCAAGAATTTCATACCGTGTACTCGGACACCAACAAAGTAACTCTACAAAGATTAAAATTAGCCATACATACCTTGATTTGGGATTTTTCCTTAATTTATACCACAATTCACTGGACCTTCTAGCACCTTCAATCTAGTTCATAATGTGGCATAATTTAACTTAGACTTAGGAACAATGATCATGTCTTGAACTCACTTGATCATTCTATCAAACACTAAGTGTTCTTTTAGATTAAATGGCCTCTTTTTAGTGAAAGATTACCTTTCCCTTTTACTAGATTATGATTAGTTGGTTACATGCATGCAAGGCTCCTACCCTTATCTTCATGAATTCACCTAACCATGTTTCACTTTAACGAAAATCTAGAAATTTAGGTTGATGGGGTAGAAGTTTACCTCTTGTAGTGAAGAAAATGGTGTCCGACTTGATAAATTCCAGGTCTGAGTAGTGTTGGAGGAATAAATTTGATGAAGTTGGACTCTCTCTCTCTCTAGAACCCACTCTCTCCTCTCTCTAATTTATCAGAAAATGAGCTTGAAATGAAAGAGGGAGGTGTTTTAATGAACTGGGGGTCGGGTATGAATTAGAAATTTAACAGTCCCGAAGCAGAAATGCGGTCAAGAATGCGATCGTATTCCTGCTATGCGGTCCGCATTCCTGTCGCATAATTGGCCCTCAATGGGCCAAAAAGGAAAGTAGATTGCCCAGGTATGCGACCGCTATGTGGTCCGCATGTATTGGTAAAAAAGAGCTTCACAAGTGTAATAAATCTTGATGACTCAGCAGTCTACGTGGAGCAATGAAGACATGACAGCTGGACGAGACTCTATGAAGAGGTATGAGGCAAAGAGGCACGACAAATTACACCCATGGGTTAATTAGCTACGGAAGTCTTAACCTAATTGAGAAGATGAAGAGACACGGTCAAAATGTATTTGGGCAGAACAAAGGGTAGATTCAGAGATCTTCAATTAGTGATCCACATGTTACACGACATTCACGCAACAGTTACGATTACTCATTGTAACGTTACATTAATGTCATAATTAGTCATTAATGCTCAATCACTGAAAAAGGCAGACGTTATATTAAGAAATTCCCTATATAAGGGAGTAAAATATAACCTGTAAAAGGATCATGCGAACTACTATTGCAATATAATTACTTTTTGTGCACCTTACTGCTTTCTATTTACAAGTTTGCCTACAATTATAATCTTATTCTTTGGTTATCAGAAACCCGTGTTCTTCTTAAAATAGCTTTGGGCAAAGAACCCAATTCTTTGGTTAAACAAATTGGTTCCGTTACCAGGAACCTGATAATCATTGTTTGATTTTCAAGCGATATCCTCTGAACTATGTTGAACTCCAACGACAACAACCAGCAAAGGAATCAAACCCTAGTTCAATCGCCTTCAGGAACCCCACGTGGTTCAAGGGAACAATCCCTAGAAAGATCCAATAACAACAATGATAATAATGATCAACGGTGGAACAAGATCGAGTAAAGCAAATGATTGCAGAGTATGTGAGCCAAGCTTTGCAAGAATTTGCGAGGAGATTACCGGCAGCGTTACCTGCACCACCGACACTACCCCCTAATAATACCATCACCATGGAAAATCCTCAATCTGGGTTGGCGAACTCAGGAAGGGGAGATACTTCTAATGAATCTCTCAAAGCAAGACCAGGTATGACTAATAACTCTGAACTACAAAATTTACTGCTAACCATGCAGAAGCAGATGAAGGAGCAGAACGATCGTATCGAACAAATTCCTGGAGTACCGCCTATTATCAAAGGCATTGATGTTGATAGGTATTCTCAACAACCTTGGAAGCCAAGTGCGGCACCCTTGCCTATACCCAAGAAGTTTAAAATGCCTGACGTTCCCAAATATGATGGAACAACTGACCCACGTGATCATGTGACTGCTTTCACTACTGGAGTAAAAGGCAACGACTTAACAAAACAAGAGATTGAATCAGTCCTTGTCAAAAAATTTTGGGAAACACTTACCAAAGAAGCCCTAAACTGGTATTCTCTTCCCCCTGAAAATTCTATTGACTCTTTTGCTGAGCTTGCAGATTAATTTATAAAAGCACATTCTGGTGCACGAAAAGTTGAGAAAAGAATGGAAGACATATTCAAAATAAAACAAGGAGACACGAAACTACTCTGTGAGTTTGTATACAGGTTTCAACGAGAAAGAATGCAATTACCCAGGGTGCCTGATAATTGGGCAGCCATGGCATTTGCAAGCAACCTAAACGATAAAAGCTCAGAAGCCACGAGACGACTTAAGGAAAGTCTAAGAGAATTCCCCGCTACAACATGGAACGATGTATATAACAGGTANACGAAACTACTCTGTGAGTTTGTATACAGGTTTCAACGAGAAAGAATGCAATTACCCAGGGTGCCTGATAATTGGGCAGCCATGGCATTTGCAAGCAACCTAAACGATAAAAGCTCAAAAACCATGAGACGAATTAAGGAAAATCTAATAGAATTCCCCGCTACAACGTGGAACGATGTATATAACAGGTATAGTACTAAACTCAGAATAGAAGAAGATATCATTGCTCGTTCAAGAGATGAAGATCATTCCAGATCCAGACGTCCTGAATCAGACAGAAGACCAGGTAAAAATAGGTACGAACCTTACTTAGGACCCTCGGGACATGATATTCGTCCGAGGTTCGAAAACACTAGGTCAGACTATAGACCACCAGGAAGAGACGTAGTCTCATCCTCATCTAGATCCAGAAAAGATCGAGATGAACGACCTAGAGGTAATACCCGAATTGGGGATCATTCCTTTAATGTAAGTACTACTGAGCTTGTCTCAATATTGAGGAACATGGGAGACAAGGTTAAGTGGCCCAAAGAGATGCGATCAAATCCAAATAGAAGGAACCCAGATCACTGGTGCGAATTCCATAACGATCATGGGAACAGGACTGCGGATTGCAAATTTTTACAAGGTGAAGCAGAAAATTTATTGAAATAGGGCGATTTAAAAGAATTGCTTAGTGATAAAGGTAAACGTGCATATATGAAGAACAGGCAAGAGCCCCCAAAGCCTCCTTCTCCAAACTGAACCGTCAACGTGATACATGGAGGAGAAGAAGTAAACGGAGTGGTCTGCAAAACGACCACAAAGTTCACAATTACACATGAAAAACGAGTTCGTGAAAATCTAGAAGAGGACGATATAACCTTCGATGATGCAGATATCGGCGGATTAATGCTTCCTCACAACGATGCTCTGGTAATATCTTTACTTATTCATGACACTAACGTAAAAAGAGTGTTGATTGATCCAGGTAGTTCAGTAAATATCATTTTGCTAAGAGTCGTGGAAGAAATGCTATTAGGGAATCAAGTAATCCCAAGGGCACGAGCCATATCAGGGTTTGATAACTCTAGGGTTATAACAAAAGGAGAAATCGAGCTTAGCACTTATGCTGAGGGGGTGATCAAAAGTACCAGGTTCCAAGTCATTGTAGACATGTGATTTTTGACCCTCCCCAAAATTTTGCATATTTTAGCATTTAAATACTTAGTTTAGGTTTAATATATCAACTCATCTTGACTCTTTTACTTTATTTTATTACAAGGAAAATGAAAATTACAAAAAAAAAAAAATTAGTTTATGTATTTTTCATAAATTTAAAAATATATATATACAAAAAATAGTACCTTATTTTTATCTTTATATAATTTCGAAAACACAAAAATAGTCTCATGTTTAGTTTAATTAATTAGGATTAGCTTTGATATTGTGTAGCATTTCTATCTTATTTTAAAAGGCATTGTGTAATTTAGGGACCNTTCTCCATTACCTCAAACACCCTTAGGCACCTTGAAACCTCCATTAAAACCCAGCCAAAAAAGCTAGCAGAACCTCTTCCTTTGTTGGACCTCCACCAGCCGCCCACACCCCTAATACACCCGTTGCCGGCCAGATCTCCTCCCAACACTACTATAGCTGCTAACCAACCTCACACCACGAAGCAACAACCCTTGACCTTCCTCAACCTAAAACCTTCTTCTTCACGAAAAAGGGAGCAGTCCCCATCACCACCCTCAACCAAGATAGCCGTCACCGTCGCCAAAAACCTCATCTCCACCTAACGAACGCACCTCATCGGACGTCGGCAGAACCACACACACACACACAACGCATAGAAACAAGGAAAGGAAAATGAATCTGGAAAAATAGAAAAAAAAAGTGTGGATTAGAGCCTAAAACAGAGGAAGGTTACTGGGTTCTACCATGATGGAAATGTCTGGTTTTGCAATGCAAGTTTGGTCAGTGAGGTTTGCCGTTGAGGTCTTGAGTTGCCGGTTCCGTTCGGGTTCATTGGTGTAAGTCACGGTCAAGAGTCGTCGAGTTGTTTAACTTCATGTAATTCCGATTTCATTGATTTGTACCAAAGGTCCGTTCTTCCTATTCTTTTACTACTTTGTTCTAATAATTATCATGTTGCTTAATTTGTTGTTGGAGTTAGTGTTCAATCCATCTCCTATTTTTGTTCTTTTGTTTCGATTTTTACTGTTATTGCTTTTTTCATGCCCGTGTTTTATTTAATGACTACTGGATTTACGTATCAGTAGGAATATTTATTGACGCATGTTGTATGTCTTGGTTAGTTGTTCTCAAAATCTGGGTCATTTATCACAAAGAGTTGGTGCAGTATAGATAAGAAGTTGATCATTGCACTAGCCCCACTTCAGTATGTGCTTAGATATTGTATATATATAGTACTACAAAATAAGTGCTGAAACATATCTTTATAAAAGGATTATACAATATAGCTTCAATTTCTTGCTTTTATGCTACTGGTTGCAGGATTTGTCTGTTGAGCTGGTTAAATATAAAATAAATTATAATGATTATGGGTATAGTTCCCGTGGCATAGTCGTGACACGCAATCTCCAATTCGGGTGTGCATTTCATGTGACCCGACCATAACATCGAATAATTAATAAAATCACACGTAGCAATCGCGGGTGCATTTCATGTGACGTGGTTGTGATGTGTCCAAAAATAACAAGTGCACGCCATCGTTACTTGTTCCAAGATAAATCCATAAAATATCAAAAAATGATTTATAGACACATCCCGTAAGCTAAAATACCACTTTTTGATAAAGATTCCAAAACTTAGAGAATAATTGAATATCGCCTTAAATAGGAATTTTTAATCGTCATGACTATACAATCTACACTCGGGTGTGGCAACTCATGTCCCCAACTCTAACTCAAAATATTAATTAAAATAAACATGTTGTAAATCGCGTGTGCATTTCATGTGGCGCGGTTACGATAGGTCCAAAAACAAAAAGTGCACGCCATAAATAATCCATAAATATTAAAAGCGACTAAAAAGTAAAAGGGGATAAAATCCACAATAGGTTTAAAATATGTAAATAATCAGATAATTAGGCCAAATATTAATATTTAAGCGACCGTGCTAGAACCACGGAACTCGAGAATGCCTAACACCTTCTCTCGGGTTAACAGAATTCCTTACTCGGATTTCTGGTCGCAGACATTTTAAACAGAGTCAAAATTTCCTCGGTTTGGGATTTCAATAAATAAATGGTGTCCCAGAACACCGTAAAAAAATCGGGTGGCGACTCTGAAACTAAAATAAATCCCAAATCTGAATAATGTCACTTAAAGTGAAAAAACTCCCCTATCACCCTTACCGGAGGAAAAAGGAGGTGTGACAGTCATCGATACAGATTTGGCTTATAACGTAATCGTGGGAAGGCCATGGATCCACGACAAGAAAGAAACACCCTCTACCTTGCATTAGGTAATTAAATTCCCCTCTGAATGGGGGATTCAACAAATTAGAGGCGATCAACAAACCGCAAGAAATATAAATTTCGTGGTACACTACAAAAGTAGAGATGGAAGAACCAAAAGATAAGGGAATCTCCTAAGCAGGTAACACTGCCCAAATAGGCATGGGAGAAATTACTACCCAAACATGTACGGAAGGTATTATTGCTAAAACAGTACGAAAGAAAATACTTACGAGAAGGTGAGTCAAGTTACCACGGAAGGTGCATTGGACCACACGGATGTAGATTCCAGACCGGACGTCATTCATGAACCGGAGGAAGACGAGCACATCAAAACAACTGCGGAAGAGCTCAAAGCTGTTCCATTGTATGAACAGAAGCCTGAACAGAAAGTGTATATAGGCACGAGGCTGAATTCCGGTCGAAGAGGTAAGTTAATTGATTATTTAAAGGCTAACGCAAACTGTTTTGCGTGGTCCCACTCAGATATGACAGGTATTTCACTAGAAGTGATGACTCATAAACTAAATGAAGATCCATCCTTCGTACCTGTTAAGCAGAAGAAAAGAAAGCAAGGACCATTCAAGAACCAAGTGATTGACGAGAGGTAACGTACCCCAACTGGCTAGCTAACACTGTGGTAGTACCTAAAAAGAATGGCAAATGGAGAGTATGCGTAGATTATACTGACTTAAATAAAGCATGCCCCAAAGATTCATTCCCATTACCACATATAGATCAAATGATTGATGCCACCGCATGTCATGAATTGTTAAGCTTTCTAGATGCGTATTCTGGTTATAATCAGATTAAAATGGATCCCTCAAACGAGGAAAAAACCTCCTTTATTACAAACAGAGGGACTTATTGTTATAAAGTCATGCCTTTTGGCTTGAAAAATGCTGGAGCCACATATCAAAGGCTAGTGACCAAGATGTTCCAGGAACATCTAGGAAAAACGATGGAAGTTTACATTGATGATATGCTGGTAAAATCAACACGGGCGGAAGACCATTTCCAGCACCTTTCTATTACCTTTGACATTTTATGCAGGTATAATATGAAGCTTAATCCAGAAAAATGAGCTTTTGGGGTGGAATCAGGTAAATTCTTGGGTTTCCTTGTATCAAACAGGGGAATAGAGGTAAATCCTGATCAAGTTAGGTCTATAGAAGAAATAACTGATGTACTTATAAACAAAAAAGAAGTTCAAAGACTAACGGGAAGAATTGCAGCCTTAGGAAGATTTATTTCCAAATCTTCCGAGAAAAGTTTTAAATTCTTTGCAGTTCTCAAAAAGCAAGGACTGAAGAATGTCAACAGGCTCTCAAAGACTTAAAGGCTTACCTATCAAAACCTCTGTTGTTGTCAAAGCCGAAAGAGGGGGAGCGGCTATACGTCTACCTTGCTGTCTCAAAAATTGATGTAAGTGCAGTATTGGTAAGGGAGAATATAAGTAAACAGTCTCCTATTTATTATGTAAGCAAGACATTACTAGATGCTGAAACTAGATATCCACATCTAGAAAAATTAGCCTTAGCTTTAATAATGGCATCTAGAAAATTACGACCATATTTTCAATGTCACCCAATCACCGTTGTGACTTCATATCCTTTAAGAAATATTCTGCATAAACAGGAATTGTCAGGAAGATTAGCCAAGTGGGCCATAGAATTAAGTGAGCATGAAATAATCTATCAGCCTAGGACTGCAATTAAGTCTCAAATACTAGCTGATTTTGTTGCTGACTTTAGTAATAGCATTATCCCGGAAGTAGAAAAAGAGTTATAACTTTTTAACGGTGCTAATCCGGGCCTATGGACCCTATTCACCGATGGCTCCTCAAATATAAAAGGTGTCGGCTTAGGCATAGTCTTAATATCACCCACGGGTGAAAAGACACGGCAAGCTATCAAGTGTTATCCTATAACTAACAATGAAGCAGAGTACGAAGTTGTTATTGCAGGGCTTGAACTCGCACGGGAACTCTCAATCGATCAAATCGTGATCAACAGCGACTCCCAACTGGTAGTAAATCAGATGTAGGGGACATACATCGCTCGAGAGACTCGAATGCAACAGTATCTTGAAAAAGCACGAGAGCTCGTGAGACAATTCAAAACATGGAAGGTAATGCAAATACCTAGAGAGGAAAATACAGAAGCAGATGCATTAGTTAACCTAGCAGCAGTCACGGAAGCTACAAACAAAGACAATGCATTTGTTGTCCATCTATTCCACTCAACGATCGACCAGGATAGGAATGAGGTAACATTCAACAACTTAACCTGGGACTGGAAAAACGAAATTCATAATTTTTTGCAGAATGGCATCGTACCTGAAGACAGGAAAGCAGCTCAAGCACTTCACCGCAAAGCTGCACGGTACTGCATTATTCGCAACTCGCTTTATCGCAAGATGTTCGGAGGACCCCTAGCTAAATGCCTCGGACCTAACCAAACGGAATTTGTGATGAAAGAAGTCCCGAAGGACACTGTGGAAATCACTCAGGGGCGAGATCCTTAGGAAAACCCTAATCTGAGCTTGATACTATTGGACTAAGAATGAATAAGAAGCCGAGAACTTCGTAACCAAATGCGACAGGTGCCAAAGGTTTGCCAATAACATGCATCGACCAGCGGAATTATTGCATCCAATAATATCCCCATGGCCTTTCATGAAATGGGGTATGGACATAGTGGGACCTCTTCCCACAGCTAAAGGACAGGTACGGTTTTTACTCGTGCTAACCGACTATTTTACAAAATGGGTAGAGGCAGAAGCGTTCAAACAAGTGCGAGAAAAGGAAGTTAAAAGCTTCTTATGGCGAAACATAGTATGCCGCTTTGGGATACCAAAGGAGATCGTGTACGATAATGGCCCACAATTCATAGGCTCGCAAATCACATAATTCTTCGAAAGCTAGCAAATCAAGCGGATCACTTCAACGCCATACCACCCCGTGGCTAATGGTCAAGTTGAGTCAACGAATAAGTTCATCATCAACAATCTAAAGAAGCGGTTGGATAAAGCCAAAGGAAACTGATCTGATGAGTTACCAACGGTACTATGGGCATACAGAACAACTTCAAAAACAGCCACGGGAAAAATCCCGTCCGCACTTGTCTATGGCTCAGAAGCCTTAATACCCTTGGAGATTGGCAAACCAATCATAAGGTTCACAACAGCCATGGAGGAAGAAAACGACGACGAAATGAGGACCAATCTGGACCTGCTCGAACCACGGAGAGAAGCAGCACTGATACGGATGGCAACTCAAAAGCAAATCATAGAGCGTTATTACAACCGTAAAGCTCATCTCAGGTACTTCAAGATTATGGACTTCGTCCTCAAAAATACATTAAATCAACGAAAGATGCAGGCGCAGGAAAGTTAAATCCAAACGGGGAAGGAACCTACAAAATCCGAGGCATAGCTGGGAAGGGCGCCTATGAGTTAGAAGCTATGGACAGCAGAGTTCTACCAACAAGCTGGAACGCCATCCATTTAAAGAATTATTACTTCTAAGGAAAAAAATACCCTCGGTCAGGTATCACACATTCGATTTTATTTTGAACATTTAAAAATTTTACTAACTTTTTTAGATGATAGGCATAAAGCTAACCCATCACCATATGATGATACTAGACCTGCAAAGATACGAGGAAATAACACAATTCCCGATCTAGGGTTACACTTTTTGATGGACGTTTTAAAGGGTTAAGCAGTCATCATCTAAAAAACTATATACCTTCGAGTCCAGAATGTTCTTCCTTTTCAGGAAAAGGACCACAGGGAAGGAATAATCAAGTGCTCGAGATCTCATTCTTCAAAGCTCAAACACTTGGGGGACTATACAGTATGGAAGGCTAAGACGAAGCAAAGAAGACTATCAGAAAGTCAAAAGATCGATCCTGAAGACCCATCTACCCAACGAGACAAGTGATACGAAGATAATCGAAAGAGATCAAAAGAGTCATCCAAATACAATTCCTAATGCAAAAATGCAAAAAACCTTCGAGCATGTTCAGGTTGAAAGACAAAATATTAGTCACGAGGAAGAAATGTACATCTTTATACTTATTCAAAACTGTTGTAACAAAAACAGTTAGGGGTAAAATATCATCGTCTTTGTACTCATATAGAAAACTGTTATCAAATAAAACAGTTATGGATGAAAGATCAAAATCCTTGTATTTGTTCAGAAAACTGTTATCAAATAAAACAGTTACGAATAAGAAAACATTTCCCTCGTACTTATTAGAAAACTATTTCCAACAAAAACAGTTGCGGGTAAAACCCCCAATTCTTATAATAACTGTTACTAATGAAAAACAGTTGCTCCCTTGTAATTACTCGAAAAAACGGTTACACACGAAAAACAGTTACGAAATACAAGTGTATATCAAATCTGTTAAAAGAAAATAGTTGAAACATGAGTTTTAGACGATAATCAAACACATGTAAAAAGTTGTGAAAGTTCAAACAAAAAAAACTTTCCTCAGAATTATTCTTAAATATGTGAAAAATTCCTATCACTCTATTGCATTATTACACCTTTATGAAGTTGAGACGTCTTCTTCATTAAGTGTCGATCAAGGAAGGGCCCTCTTCTATAAATTATGCCTACTACAAAAAGGAACACATTTAATATGACACCGTGCCTATTACGAAAAGGTACGAGTAATCTAAAGCATTCTATATGCAAAAATCAGAGGTAAAACTAAAACCTCGAAAAATAAAGCATGCAAAAGACTTAAAGAGTGAAACGGAAACTCAACGGAAAACAAAAGTCATACTAGCATTAATATGTTAAAACGGCTAAGTAAAAACTAAGTATTAACTTATACTTAGCCGTATAGAATTTTTATTCATTGAGGTGCCCCTAAGTTGTCATTTGGGGACTTTAAAGATATCCAAATTTACCCCCGATGGGACTGGGGGTAACCACCAATTGAGACAAAGATAAAAAAANGAGCAACTAGGGATGAAGAGGAACGAGAAGCAGGAGTCTCACCATCAGGTGAAGAGATATTATGACCTTGTTGAGCCTTCTCCATGGCTTCCTTAGTTTTAGCTATTTCAGAACTAAGGTCGAAACCCTCTTGACTCATTTTCGTCAATGTGTCAAGGCGAGAATTCACATACGCCCAGCTCACATCAACAGCAGCCACCTCTTCAAGATCTTCATAATACCTTGCCTATACTTGAAGCTCAGCTTTCAATCTGTCCTTCTCCGCTTCAGCAGCTTCATGGGCGGCCCTTAACGGTACAATCGACTCCTCCAGAGTTTGAACTTTATATAAAGCAATACAAAGATCCTCTTGAGTACGTGTGAGTGATTGCACGAGCTCGCCTGAGTATTCCTCTTTATGCCCCAACAAGTTTTTTAAGTCTCTAATTTCCTCTGAGGCGCGGGATAGCTGCTCAGCAAATGAGGACTCAATAATACTCTTGTCCTTATCAGCCTGACTGGAAGAAGCCTTCTCTACTGCCAGTTCTGCCGCCATGAGCCTCATCTACCGCTTCAAGGTACTCCTTTCCTCTTCTAAGGCATCCATGTCAATCCTTAGGCTATCATATTGTGCTTTCCAATTATCAGCATCGGCCTGTAACTCTTTTGTCTCCTGATCCGTATTTGAGATCCTCTTCATGAGCTCCATGCCTATAAGATTAATCTACAAGAAATAAACCAATTAGATATGATAAATTTCATATACGAAAATGAAAGAGGATAACCTGCATCATACCTTCAAAGAGGTATGCATAACTTCATTGGCCCATGTAAGAGCACTATGGCTGGCTAGCTTCGTTTTCTCAGTGGGACCTATCAATGGCTTGAGCCACACTTCGGGCTCACCCGTTTTCTTGAAAAGATTCCCCTCAACTGGAACCTCTATTATCACCTGCCGCATCTCTCTGCTGGAAGACCCTACTTCCCTAGCGGAAGGCATGGAAGCAGGCAGAGATGAAGCAACAACAGGCACAGAGGGTTGAGGAACTGGAGAAACCACGGGCAAAGCAACAGGCATGGAGGATTGAAGAGTTGAGGAAGCCACGGGCAAAGCAATAGCAGAAGCCATAATAGTCAAATGAGCATGGGCTACTCAGCTCACAGGCACGCCACCATTTATATGCCGCTCCCCTCAGCTGGAAAGCGGTAAAATAAACCCTACTTGTATCCACAATGCCCATAGTGCGGAGAATACGATGACACTCCTCAAGAAAACCCTGAGCATCATCTGAAGCTAGTCCACTGCAAATGGGTGGGTGGTACTTCTTGTACCTCTCAAGTCTGAGTTGCTCTACCTCAGAAGCAGCTAACCTGGTCTCATGGTGAACCAAAGCCACTGAGGGAATAGGAATAAACTCTGGGGCCTGATCAACCTGGACCCTTTGCTCAGGAGTACGGGCTGCAGGAGCCTGTGCCCCTCCCTCGGCCTGATATGTGGCGGGAGCTATCGGAATCAGCCCAGCCTGAGCCAAAGTGCTGAACATGCTCATGAACTAAGCCAAGGTCTCCTGCAGGGCTAGAGCAGCACTAGGAACCTCTGGTGCCGTCCCTCCAGTCGGAGCTGCTGGGGAATCTTCTGTCATAGCTCGAGCAGGTGCTCGGACTGCACTGCATGGTCATCCTCTACATCGACCCTGGCCTCTAGCGGCTTTGGCAGGGGGATCGGGTACCTGATCGTCGGTCCTTCCGGAATGGGTCCTCACTATCTGTGAGAAAGAACAGAAATTTTAGAATTCTGATGTCAATAACTCGCACGACAAGGAAATCAAAGAAGTATGGTTGTTCATAACAGTTACATAGCCTCCCGAAGATAAGTACGGACGTCTCCACACCGATCCGCGAGACTCTAATAAACTTGCCCGTGACTCATGATGCCTATGAACCTAGATCTCTGACCAACTTTTCACGACCCATTTTACCCCTTCGAAAGGCGTCTTGACGGCATCTAGTCGCTATGACTAGGTAAGCCTATTAATATTGAAATAACCAAAAGTAAGGAATAATAAAAACTAACCAAGATTCACCATTTATATATAAAGGCAAAAATACCGCTCGGCATATACAAGTAAAGCCAATTACCAATTATACACATTACTTCCCAAAACCCGGAACCATGAGTCACAAACTCTACGAAATCTATCTATAGTCTGCTATACAAGAGTCTAAGAAGTACAGAAGGAAAACAAATAAAGATAGAAGGGGACATCGAGGATCTACGGCGCGTGCAGATATACCTTGAAGTCTCTGGTTGCTGCTTCTGCTGACTTGTACTGAGGCGGACAAAAAGTACCTGGATCTGCACACGAAAAACATGTGTAGGAAGGGCGTGAGTACACCACAATGGTACCTAGTAAGTGCCAAGCCTAACCTCGGTCGAGTAGTGACGAGGTTAGGTCAGGGCCCTACCGGTATAAATATAATGAATTTAAGCAGTAAGAGATATATATATTATAGTAAATAAATCACGGAAATCTACAGTAAATACAAGTGGGCCACTAATTTGGCATGATTTTGGCTCAACAAATGAAACGAAATCTAATTGGCCAATTTCTTTACAATTCTGTTATTACACACAATATAATTAATCTAAAACACGAAATCAAAGACAAAAATATAGTCGAAATATTGTCACGACCCATTTTACCCCTCCGAAAGGCGTCGCGACGGCATCTAGTCGCTACGACTAGGTAAGCCTATTAATATTGAAATAACCAAAAGTAAAGAATAATAAAAACCAACCAAGTTTCACAACTTATATATAAAGGCAAAAATATCGCTCGACATATACAAGTAAAGCCAATTACAAATTATACACATTACTTTCCAAAATCCTGAACCATGAGTCACAAACTCTACGAAATCTATCTATAGTCTGCTATACAAGAGTCTAAGAAGTACAGAAGGAAAACAAATAAAGATAGAAGGGGACTTCAAGGATCTGCGGACAGGTACAGATATACCTTGAAGTCTCCGGTAGCTGGTGCTGCTCACTAGTACTGAGGCGGACGAGAAGTACCTAGATCTGCACACAAGAAAAAATGTGCAGGAAGGGCGTGAGTACACCACAATGGTACCCAGTAAGTGCCAAGCCTAACCTCGATCGAGTTGTGACAAGGTCAGGTCAGGGCCCTACCGGTATAAATATAATGAATTTAAGCAGTAAGATATATATATATATATATATATATATATATATATATATTACAGTAAATAATTCACGGAAATCTACAGTAAATAGAAGTCAAAAAAGCTCTCAGCTCAGAACAAGGTATAACAACAGGGGGATCTCCCAGGATACCGTCCTGTAGTCCCAAAGTAAATATGCAGTACAGGGGGATCTCCCAGAATACGTCTGTTGTTCCAAAATAAATATGCAGTACATGGGGATCTCCCGGAATACGTCCGTAGCCCCAAAATAAATATGTAGCACAAGGGGATCTCCCGAAATACGTCTGTAGTCCCAAAATAAATATGCAGCTCAACCTATAAATAAAACAGTTACAACAATGAAATCTACAACTTAGGTTATGTCCAATTCAAGGAAAAACAAGGGTTTCACTAAACATGTCGCAAAGAGTTCATATAGGCAGCCAAAACACATAGACATGTTTCCTAATCTAAACAAGGTAATTGCATATACTAGTGTAGTTCAAATAAGACAAAAATAGTTCATGATTTAGTGGGAAAATGGAGTTTACAACAATAGCACGTATATGTACTCATCACCTCACGTACACGGCGCTCACATATCAAAAAGTACCAAAATCCTAAGGGGAAGTTCCCCACACAAGGTTAGGCAAGCCACTTACCTCGAACCAAGCTCAATCAATCCGAAATCACGCTCTTGCCACGAGTATCAAACTCCGAATGGACCGAACCTAATCAAATAAATTTCATAATGTAAATATAAATACAAGTAACTGCTTTAGCTAATGAATTCAAAGCTAAGGCATAAAAATAGGAAAAATGCCAAAAAAGCCTTCCCGGTCTCACGTCTCAGAATTGGGTAAAAGTCACAAATTTCGAACCATCAATCACTCACGAGTCTAACCATACTAAATTTACCCAAATCCGATACCAAAATCTCGATCAAAATCTCAAAATTCGGCCTAAGAACTTTTCTCAAATTTTCTCCAATTTTCACCCCAAATCCGAAATTAAATGATAAAATTAAGCATAGATTAGTGAGAATTAATCGTAAAGGAGTTAGGAACCATTACCCAAAAGCTTCCTCCGAAAATCTCTCCAAATTTCTCCTTCTACCGAGCTCTCAATCAAAATTTAAGTTATAAACCAAAAACCCTCGATTCTGAACTTTAATTCTACCCCGATTTTTCCTTAATCGCGATCACAAAAACACCCTCGCGATCACGAAGAACAACTTTGCTGCCTTATTATTTTTACTCTATGCGAACGCATAACTTCCCATGTGAACGCGATGAAATGGCTTCTCATACCTACGCAATCGTGACTGACCTTACGCGACCGCGGAGAGCAACACCCAACTCCACTGTTACCTTGATTCCTCTTCGCGAACGCGGCCTATCCCACACGTTCGCGATGCACAGCCTGATCAACGTATGCGATCGCATCCCTTCACTCCGGAACGCATAAGAAAAATTGCCACTGCCTTTAAACAACCCTACGCGATCGCGTCTCCTCTTACACGATCACATAAGAAAAAACTAGCAACTAAACACCAGAAATTTTCTGCAATCTTCCAAGTCAAAAACTAGTCTGTTAAGCACCCGAAACTCACCCGAGGCCTTAGGGACCTCAACCAAACATTCTAACAAATCCTAAAATACCATATGAACTTAGTCGAGCCCTCAAATCACATCCAACAACGCTAAAATCGTGAATTCTACAACCGATGCCAAAACTAACCAAACTACGTCCGATTGACCCCAAATTTTGCACACAGGTCATGTTCAACACTACGGACCTATTCCAACTTCCAGAATCAGATTCCGACCCTGATATAAAAAATTCCACTACCGGTCCAAAACTCCAAAATTTCGACTTTCATCATTTCAAGCCTAAATGAGCTACGGACCCCCAAAACCATTCCAGACACGCCCCTACGCCCAAAATCACCCCACTGAGCTAACGAAATTGATGAAATTCTATTCCGGAACCGTCTTCACACAGTTCCGACTCCGGTCCAAATTCTAAGATTTAAGCTCTCATTTAGGGACTAAGTGTCCCAAAACAGTCCGACTCTCAAAACTAATCATTATGGCAAGACACAATAGTAGAAATAGATATGGGGAAATCAGTTAATAGGGGTTCGAGGCTCTAACTCTCAAAATGACTGACCGAATCGTTACAAATATAGGCATTTAGACAACAAAGAAATTATCATATGCGGGGAGGGTGAAGTTAGTACAAAGTGTGCTCTTTGGCATACAAGTCTACTGGGCTCAACTACTTCCTCTTTCTGTTAAGATTCTGAGACTTATTGATGCCTATTATCGAAGCGACATTTGGTCTGTTGATAGTAGTATCACTAAAAAGTCTTTGGAATCATGGGAAAGGATATGTACTCCTAAATTTATTGGAGGCTTGAACCTAGGAAACCTTCAATTCTTGAACAAAGTTGTCACTGCAAAAGTCTACTGGGATCTGGAAAATAAGCAAGACAGGCCTTGGATCAAAAGGATCCATTCCTACTACATCAAAGTCTAGCAATTTATACAGATGGCAGTGCCTCAGCAAGCCTGTTGGATGATTCGACAAATAATTAATGCTAGAGGAACTTTCAACCAACTGCAAGGATGCAATGATGTGAAGAGCTTGATTAGACACATCTATTTATAATTGTTGGGAGATAGACCTCGAGTGCCTTTGAAGTGCTTAGTGTTCCAGAACAATGCTAGGCCTAAAGCACAATGTACCATGTGGATGCTATTACAAGACATGCTTCTCATTACAGATAGGCTAATACAATGGGGGATGTATGTGGATTCATCAATGCACGTTATGCCACGATCATGACGAGAGCGGGAAATTTTTGTTTGTCAAATATACATTTGCCCAGAACTTTGGAGTAAGATCAGGTGCTGGATGCAAAAAGACTATAGAGTATCAACTACTTGGGAACAACATTTACAATGGACACTTCGGAATGCCAAGGGAAGATCCCAAAGAGCCAAAGTCTTTCGGATGGTTTATGCAGAAGTTTCATATGCCCTTTGGATAGAAAGGAACCTGAGGATATTTGAAAAGAGGAGTAGAGATTGGATCACCATTGCACGAGAGATGGCCTATATCTGCAACATTAGAGCTTCTAATGATATACATAGTTTCATACAAAGTTTTATTCCAGACTGATTTTTAGTATGTATGATTACGTAGGCTGAGTTTTGGTTTTGTAATGAGATAGCTAGCCGTGTAAGCGAAGCTATGGCCTTGTACAACTATACCGGTGATTAATATAAACAGATTAATTATCAAAAAAAATTATTAAGATTAAGTATCAATTAATATGGGTATTATGATAAAATATTCATATCAATCATTATTTCTTAAAGGAGGTGAAAAGTCTTTAGTGGATTGATAAAAGCAAATGGAAGGAGTAATTATGGGTGTGTTTGGTATAATAGAAAATATTTTTCGTGAAAAATATTTTTTTGAAAAACAAGTAGTAATCTTATTCATTTTCCGGTGTTTGGTACGCAAATTAAGGAAAATATTTTCTCAAGAGTATTCATAAATAATTTGATAGAATAAACATGAAGCCATAAACTTTCGAACCAACAATCTTCCGAACCCACAAATTTCATAAACTTGTGAACCGCAAAACTTTCGAAATCGCGAAATTTCGAACCCGTAAACTTTATAATTTCTAAACCAGTAAACTTCGGAACACATAAACCTTCGAACTCATAACTTTGGAACTTGTAAATTTTTGAAACTGTAAATCGAAAGATAAAAAAAGAAAAAATAATGTAGAAAAATATTATTTTTCGGGGGGAGGGAGGACAATGGTATGGGTGGGAGGGGGGGGG